>VDFB02073903.1:0-15066 GCA_007258455.2 Sequoia sempervirens | reverse complement strand
AAAATCAATCAATTATCATGTTTGATATTTGAAAATTGAAATATCTCGTTTCATACTTATGTTGTGTTTTTATTTCTAGATGGTTACTATCATTAGCTAGTGCCTTTTTGTCCATCTTGGGTGCACTTTGGGTTTGATGAAACTTGCATAAGTTTCACAACTTGGTGTCATATTGTCAATACTTTAGTGAGACATAGTTCAAGACTCATGGCATCCCTTGATAGTACATTCATCGTGGATCTTGGGTTTTCCATCTCTTTCACTCATAGTGTTGACACTAGTTAACCCTTTTTGGACCATATCCCTAATGTCACATGTACCATGACCACCTTACCATCAACCACTTACACTAATGTTGAAACATCGGTTGCTCATGTCCCTCAAGAGAAGTTGAAACAAATGGACAAAGCTTTAGAAAAAATTTAAGATTTTGTGAGTATAGAGTATATTGTTGCTATTTCCATTCCTATCATATATATCATGAGGAGAATGCTTGATAATGACCAAGGATTAGAGATTGTGCATAGCCTAGCTCATATTATTGATAATCATATTCCTACAGTGGCTAGTTGTGCTCAAACTTTGGGATATACTCAAAGCCAAGGAGGACACAAAATTCCTCCCCCTACAACCATAACCTCTACTCCTACATATACCAATTCAATTGTCACCACAAAAATGGAACCAACAAATAATATCACTCCAACTTCAGGTATTTCTATTGGTAATCCTCTTAGCTTTGTAAATTCAAACATCATATCTCCTAACCCCCCACCTCTCACTTGAACTTAAAATTAACTTATCCTCCTGATACATAGACACCTCCACCATATTCACCTCCATCTCAAAATAAAACCAATGATTCAATTACAAACCAACTCTTGCAAAATGTCACATCCCTCCAACAACAAATAACAACATTGAATCAAAGTGGAAAAACTTCACAATATGTCAAGAGAAACCCATTTTCATTGGAGATATTGAGAGAACAAATTCCACAAGGTATAGAGATTCCTAGATTTGAGAAATATGGTGGTAGACAATATCCTAGCAACCATGTGTCAACATATACAACCTTATGTAGTGATTTCATTTTTGAAGACTAACTCTTGGCTAAACTTTTTCCTAGGTCTTTGAAAGATACAACCTTGGAATGGTTTTGTTCCTTATCAAATAGTTCAATCAACTCATTCAATGAGCTTTTTGATGCCTTTATAAACCATTTCCAATAGCACATTGTTCCTAAGATGGTTGTACCCAATTTGATGCAATGCAAACAACAACAAAAGATGAAAAGGTCACTGACTTTATAGCTCATTATTAACCACTTTACTCACAAATCAATATTAATCTTCCCAATGTCGATATTCAAAGGATGTTCATTAATAACTTGCAAAAAAATATTCAAGAGAAGCTTGGGATGATGAAATTTCCCTCTTTCACACACTTATGTATGGCTCTTCGTGATTATCATAACTCACTTAACCAATGTGTAGACAAAACCCCTTCAACCCATCCTAGAAAATATGAAACTATGCATCACAATAATTTTCAACCATTCAAGAAACAAAAAAAGGGATTTATATAGATAAATCGACCACAAACAACCCATCATGTTGAACCTCAAGTAGCTGCCATAAAATTAACAAATGCATACCAATTTTGAGATAAGAGTAGGAAATTCACCCCGTTACCTGATATCCTCCATTCGATTATGTTGCAACTCTTGAGTAAAAACCTAATTACCTTACCTCCTGTTAGACCTCTTGATACATCCAAGCCTACACCTCCAAACCATAATCCAAATTCACTTTTCCATTAAATCACTGAAAAATTGGACATGATATAAAAATATGTATGTGTCTTAAACATATAGTACAAGACCTCATTGATTCCAATCACATTCAATTGGGCGGTGTTAATGATCAAGGAAATAAATTTGTTGCCCCACCTAACCAAAATTTGCAAATATTTACCAACCCAATGCCAAACCATTCCATCTCATTTGTAAAATCTAGTGATACAAGAATGATGTGATGAATGTTGACACAACACAAGATATACTTGACGATGATAAGAATGATAATGAGGAAGATCATTGTGCCATAATTGGATTCATTGACATTAAACCTCGTAAGGGCCAAACTACTTGGAAACCTAATATTGCTTTTATTGATGATGATGCACTTAAACATTTTCTTGATGGTCCTCTCTACATTGATGGTTGTATCAATAACATACTTGCACAAGGAATACTTATTGATCCCACATGTGTAGAGAATGTGATCACTGGGGAATTCTTATTTGTGCAAGAGATTTATAAAGATACTTACAAAAAACCGAAAGCATGGATTAAAACACATAATGTTTTTCTTTCCCTATCATAGGTTTGATCACTCTTTCATTAAAAGTTGGACCTAAACAATTAGATGTGTCATTCTCCATCATCCCATCATCGAACCAGTTTCGTGTGAAGCTAGGCTACTCATGGTTACGCTCCATGAATTTTGTCATGTCGGTTATTCACAAGTGCATAAAGTTTCCTATTGGGAATGAGATATTTATAGTTCATCATAGTGGTTTCATCCCTTGTCTTCTAGTGGAAATTTTTCATTAGATTTATTTTGGCCTAGACCTACAGAACCTATAAAGCCTTGAGAATACTTCTTCAAATCCTATCAAAAATTCAAGGTAAAGCGTATAGCGAAATTATCTCTTAGAAATATTCCTGATTCCATGGTTATTCCTCCTCCTCAACCTACCATTGATGAACCTATCATTGAACCACAAGCGGTTTTCCAAGTAACCAAGACAAATTTTCCACAATTCCTCCACCTATTTCCTACAAAAGACCAAGAGACAATAAGATGACCCCTTTTGTCCCTTCAAAGATAAAACAAGTTTTTGAACCCAAAGATACAACGATTTCCCAACCCCCGATGGTTCCTTTTGTTCTTCCCTTAAAAGAAGAAACGAAACCAATGGTTGATAAGCCAACTCCTACACCATCACAACTTGAAAATTGTAACAAAAAAACAACCGAAATGCTAAAGAGCATAGGCATAGATGTCACGCTATCACTCATTGATTAGAAGAATAAAATAAACTTGCACCCATGGAAACAACTCAAGATAACATCCAACTTCCACCACAACAAGACATTGAACCGAAACAAGAGGTAAAACAAGATTCAAAAGCAATTTTTGTAAAACCTCATATTGTGATTAATTTGGATGATGATGAGACTACTAAGATTCATGAGGAAGTGCATAATGAGATGATTTTTTATTTTCCTCTTCCACGAGCTTAGATGGGTGCAACCGTGATAATCCTCCTCAAAAGAGTGCATCACCATGTGTTGAACCTGGTGATTTTCCTACTATGACACTTTTTGTTTCCCCTTTGGCTAGTTATTTGCCTTCCATATATAATGAGAAATATTAGGATGTAGATGAATTGCTTTAGGTTAGCTTTCATGTGTCATAGTAGCTTTGTTCTTTCTATGTTCTTTGTGATTGTATGTGTGTAATGTGATCCCCCATACTATGTTGCTTGGTGTGTCTTTATGTTTTTGAGTTTTCTTTGAATGAACTTTGTTACTCCATTGGTGCAAGGATACATAGGAAGCGAAGCGAAATCTATTGTGACATTCTTCTATTTGTATCTACATTCTTCTATCTATCGTAAACATTGTTTGGTCTTGTGTTTTCCTTTTGGGGATGATGCAAAGCATTGATATATTCAAGTCTCCTCCATGTTGACCCAAAAGGATTTCTTGTATTTTATCTCTCTATGTGTCATTCCTCCTTTGTGTTCATTGTTCCATGAGGTATTTGGGGAATGAATATGGTTCCAAGCTCTATTATATCATTGTAGCAAAAGACATGTGCTGACCCTAATATGTGAATCCCTTATGTGTTATCTTTAGATTGCATGTGGGGGCAACCCTCCTTTTTCAGGATGAAACTTTATTTGGAAACAAATATGGGCTTCCCAAATAAGCTTTCATTTCCTTTAATCAATTGGATTTATCATTTTACTTTAAAGTAATTTCTCATAGTATGGTGTTTAGCAATTCCTTTAAAGTGGGGGCATACATTGCATTGTCATTATTTTGACATTAACATTGAAGTTTTTTCTTCACTTTTGTTCACAAAGGTTAAACATAGTTTAGTGTTGGCATAACATCTTGATCATATTGCGACACCTTATCAAAGTTATTAGGGAGTATAACTTTTGGTTGGAGTATAACTTTTGGTATGGTTGATGTATGGAAGGCCTATTGACTCAGCGTGAGTTTTCCATTTGTCACCTTGTTGTGAGTTCACACCTTGTAGACCTAGTGTGTGTTTCTCAGCCTTTGGGGCTCACCTAGTGTATATCGGACTGCACTAGCCCTTGTGAGTATATTTGATGGATGTAGCATAACACAACTTGCTAGTTCATCCCCTTTTGCATTAACTTTGACATTGTATGCTTGTGTATCTTGTCTTGTTGCTCGTATCTTACACATCTTGTGTGTCCCTTTGTCCTTATGTTGGTTTTCCATGGGATCTTGGATCTTGGGGGCTTGATCATCCTCCTTGATATTTGTCATCCTATCCCATCAACATTTGTACACTTGGACCTCTATTGAAGCATATTTGGTTATTTTAGTGTGAGTCTGAGTGTAAGTTCATACTCTCACTAAAGTGGGGACTGAATGTAGTGTAGAAAAGTTTATACCCTTTACAATCTCACACTTTGTCTGGGTCCCTTAATTAATTGGACTTAATTAAGCTTCTAATTACCTAAATTATGCATTCCAAAGCCTTATTTATCTCGTTGTTCAAAAAGGGAACCTATATTTAATTAATACAATTAATATTTTAATAATATTAGAGAATGAGTGTCCTGGACTTTTGGGCCGGGACCCATTCACCCATCGGCGAATGTGTCCTCCTTAAGTGCCATGACCCATTTTTAAATATGTTTTTGGTGGCATTTTAATGATTCAAATTTCATATAAAATTGTTTCCTTTTGGAATCTAATTTTTAGAAAATTAGATAAACACCTATAAATACATAGTCATTTGATCATTTGAAATCTAACTAGCAAGAAGTGACATCAAGAGATCAAATTTATGAGAAAATATCATTGTCAAAAGCATTCAAGAGCAGATTTATTAGTCATTTGTTGCAACAATCAAGATCCTAATCATCATGTCAAAGTTCATGTGCATTCATGTCATCTTGTGAAGGCTACTATGCATTGTTGATCCCAAAGCATCCAATCATTTTTTAGGTTTCCAATCAATCAAGTAAAGCAAGATCAATCCTTGGAGTGATGTGTGTGACTTTAATCCTTTAAGGACAACCATTAAAGGATTGGTGAGTTGTAGCAAGCATTGTTTCATTCATCATTCCTTCCATTTGTTAATTGTCAATTATCTTTCTATCAAGGTTTAATTACCAAACTTGAGGGTTTCACCAAGGAAAACCCCCAAACGAACAAAAACAAATTCTTCATCTTTGTGTGTGTGCAAATTACAGGTTGAAGAAGGATTGAAGATCTTGAAGAGCAATTTTACATTGTTGCATTCATTATTGTTAAATCATGGAAACTCAAATGCATAATTTATTCCAACTTTCTGACAATGAAACTTGGGCAAAGCAGCATCTCATATCTTACTTTAGAGGACTACAAAAAGTATTTTTGGAAGCCCTAACTAGGACCCATTCGCCCCTGGGCGGACTTGTCCTTCAACAGTGCTTAGAATCAACTTTTTATGCCAGGTACATGTGTCTAGACCCTTCTCAAATCTGCCTGCAAATTGTCAATTTGATTTTTGTATCTTTGGAATCTTGCATTTTATCATCTAGGTCTTATGCATTTAGTTTGGATATTGCAAATCATTTAATTAGGTTTTAGATTTGTCTTATTGTCTAAAGGATTGAGATCCAGGTCTGATTGACTCACCATTGAGGTTGAAAGTCAATCATTACACCTTGTGATATCTTTCCTAATGAAATGCCCCTAGGGAAAGTCACCTATTGTGGATCTTTAAAGTCCTATTTAGGGAACCTTTTCCCCATATTTCACTAATAATAGCTCTCTAGTTAACATAGAAAATCACTCCTAAGTTTAGCTTAAGTGCATGAGTAAATAATTATTAGCTAATGCATGATTACTCTAATAGTAGATCATCTTCAATCTATCATTTCCCCTTTGTCATTTATCATTGATAACCATGATTCAATTGTCCTAGCATAGACACTGGGCTCTTGTATGTGTAGTTACCCATACAATCTAGTGATAGTCTTAAGGACTAAGTAATATGTGTTTAGCTATCATTTAGTTTATTATTGTTCATCATAAGTGATTTCAATATATGTTAAGGTATACCCCTAGGAATACCCTCTTGAGTCTAAGCTAAACTCAAAGTTTAGAAGATAAAACCTACTCTTGTTGAGTTAGGTCAGAATCCTCCATAATTTTGTTGATGAACTATTTTATGGGCATATGTTGACAACCCTGACCTTATGAGTAGAATTTTGTTCCTAGAAACTGAAGTAGTGATTTTGAGACCTAACAAAACTAATCTATGTCAATTTTGCTCCTACAAATATGAAAATGATGATAAATATTAGAAATTGTAGATTAGATCTAAACTATTGAAATGTGTGAAGATAAAATGAAACTAAACTAAAATTATTTATCAAATTCTAAATAATATTACACCATCTTACAAATTAATCAATACACTACCACCAAAAGTGAATCTAAAATGAAAAAAGTTCACCTTTACACTTTCAATTGAAAGAATCTCCTTCATCCTATATATATATATAGATATACATATAGATATAGATATATAACAATTTTAAGATGCATGTTATTAAAGAAAAAGCATTTCTTAAGAAAGCATTACTTTTATGCTTATTCCAATATCATTGAAGTCACGGAGACAATTAGTTGGAGGCGGCAAATCTAATTACCCAGGATAGAGAACATCATTGCAACGTGAAATGCTCTTCGAGACTGATATTACAACCGGCATAATCATTCGCCATTATATCACCTTTGACGACGAAGACAGTAATAGGGTTTGTTGTGACTGGGGGGAAGCAGATTCACAATGCTAATTTCCCGTGCTTCCGTTATAATCATTCAAAGCAAATGGCAATGCCATCCACTGCCCATCTCAATCTCACAGCATTATGTAGAGGAGTTAAGTTGAAGGGTATCTTAAACGTTCTGCTCACTACTCAGAAACCCACTGGAAACTCTTGTAAACATCTCCACTCTCTCGTTTTTCACAGAGGATTTGTATTTGCTGCACGTACAGCTTTTCAAAATAATCTTATTACCATGTATGTCAACTGCGGGAGTCTAGGAAATGCTCTTAAAGTTTTCGATGACATGACATATAGAGATGAATGCTCATGGAATGTAATGATTGCAGCTTACAGAAGAAATGGATATCCTCAGGAAGCATTAGCTCTGTTTCACCAAATGCAGGGGACAGGTGTCCAGCCAGATCAATTTACTTTTTCCACTGTACTCCCGGCCTGTGCCAAAACAAGAGCTTTGCAAGAGGGTATGGATATACATCAAAACATAATGGAAAGGGGATTTTTGTCTAATGTTGTAGTTGCAAGTGCTCTGGTAGATATGTATGCAAAATGTGGAAACATGCACAAGGCACGTGAACTGTTTGACAAAATGCCTCAAAGAAACGTGGTTTCATGGAATGCAATGATTGCAGGATATGTGCAAAATGGTGTTCTTGATGAGGCTCTGAGGCTTTTTAAAGAAATTCCCCGGCCTGATGTCGTTTCATGGAATGCCATGGTTGCGGGATATGCACAAAATGGTGATCTTGACGAGGCTACAAGACTTTTCAGAGAAATGCCTCGAAGAAACATTGTCTCATGGAATGGGATGATTTCGGGATTTGTACAAAATGGTTTGCTTGACGAGGCTTTAAGGCTTTTTAATGAAATGCCTCAGAGAAATGTGGTCTCATGGAATGCGATGATTGCAGGCTATGCACAAAACGGGTGTGTTGAAAAGGCTTTGGAAACTTTTAACCAAATGCAAACAGCAGGATTTACGCCAAACACCACAACCTTTGCCAGCATCCTCCCAGCCTGTGCGAAAATGGGAGTTTTAGAACAGGGTATGTACATCCATCAAAGCATAATGGAAAGGGGTTTATTGTCTGATGTTTTAGTTGCAAGTGCACTGGTAGACATGTATGCAAAATGTGGCAGCATACAAAAGGCACGCGAACTGTTTGACAAAATGCCTCAACGAGATGTGGTTTCATGGAATGCGATGATTGCAGGATATGCGCAAAATGGATTTGTTGAAAAGTCCTTGGAAACTTATAAGCAAATGCAATTGGAAGTTGTAGAAGCAGACTCCACAACCTTTGCCACCATCCTTCCAGCCTGTACAAAAGTGGGAGCTTTCAAACAGTGTACGGACATTCACCAAATCATAATCAAAACAGGGTTTCTTTCAGATATCGTAGTTGTGAATGCCCTGGTGGACATGTATGCAAAATGTGGAAGCATACATAAGGCATCTGAACTGTTTGAAAAAATGCCTGAAAGAGATGCCATCTCATGGAATGCCATTGTTGCAGGATTTGCACAAAATGGCTTTGTTGAAAAGGCCTTGGAGGCATTCAAGCAGTTGCAATTAGCAGGTTTAAAACCAAACTCTGCTACGTTTGCCAGCATCCTCCCAGTCTGTGCCAAAATGGGAGCTTTAGAACAGGGTGTCGTTATCCATCAAAGGATAATTGAATCCGGAATTCTTTCAGATATAGTAGTTGCAAGCGCTCTGTTAGACATGTACGCGAAATGTGGAAGCATAGACAAGGCTCACAACCTGTTTGCCAAAATGCCTCAAAGAAATGTAATCTCGTGGAATGCTATGATTGCAGGATGTGCACAAAACGGCTTGTGCAAGGATGCACTCAAACTCTTTGAACTGATGAAGCACTCTGGAACATATCCTGACCATATAAGCCTTGCTTGTGTTCTATTTGCATGTAGCCATGCAGGTTTAGTGAATGAAGGCTGTAAGTACTTTAATTCCATGAGTCACTCTTATTGCATTACACCCATATTTGATCATTATGTGTGCATGGTTGACCTTCTTAGCCGAGCGGGCTATCTTGAGGAAACTCTAAACTTTATCGTCAAAATGCCAATAAAACCTGGGGTGGTTTTATGGAGGTGTTTTCTTGGTGCCTGCAGATCACATAAGAATATAGGGTTAGGGGTATTTATAGCAACTCTCCTTTTTGACATCGATCCTAAAAATGCTACAACTTATGTTCTTCTGTCAAACATCTATGCAGAAGTGGGCAGGTGGGGTGAGGTCCAAAAACTAAGGAAACTGATGAAAGATAGAGGAATTAAAAAGAAACCTGGATGCAGTTGGATTGAGGGGCATCAAATGTTACATGCTTTTTGCATAGGAGACAGATCACACTTACAAGCACAAGATCTATATAAAGCTGGATAATGTTCTTAAAAGATGTAGGCAGCATGGTATTCTCCAGATTCAAATCATGTCTGCCCCAGTATGCGAAGTCAGCAATTGTAAGTGCATTGTTAAATAAACCCCATGGAATTAATATAGCTTCTGTTATCATCTCTCACAACAATTGTATGTGGAGGATATATTGACTGTCACAATGCAGCCAGATTTATCTCCTAGATTATTCCAAGACAAACTCTTGTGAGAGAAAAGGATCAGCTCAATCATTTTGACAACGTTCTCGCAGAGGTTATTGGTGATGTTAAGTGAAGCAATCGGTAAACATAGTCTTGCACCATAACAAGGTGCAGCATGTCGTACTTGTAGTTATAAAGAAGGAATTGATATATTTCAGTTTCTAAAAAGTGTTTCTTTTCTGTGCTAGGAGATCTGGACCATGCTATTGACTTAACTAAATCGTATGCTATGTACATCACTGCCTATAAATACTGATGGGATATTTATTGAAGTTCTGTTTAATGAAACCATGGAGGTATCATGAGATCGAATTGTTTTCAGGAAGTCCACACCTGTCTAGAACAAAAAGCTGGAGGAAGAGGTGGAGATTGGGAAAAATTAAAACAAGAGGAATCTTATAGAAAGATGCTTGGCCAGCAGGAAATGTGAAAGTGTCTTGAAGATGATGAGAAAACTCACATTTGTCTGGAACAAAATGGTGGAGGAGGAAGCAGAGATCGGGACAAAACAAAATGAGAGGAATCTTGAAGAAAATGGAAAGATGCTTGCCCAGCAGGAAATGTGAAATAGAGTCTTATGATAAATATGATGATCTTGAAGAGGATGGGAAAATAATCTTTTGATAGTTCTTAACTATTAACCGTTGTAGTTATGTATGGTTTTCTGGTTTGGATTAATTATTATCTTGTATCTATTGGAGAAAATGAGCATATCCAAACTGTTAGAAAGAGCCTAGCAATAAACTAAGTCACAAAGAGGGCCGAGAGCCCAATGGCAGAGTGTCCTAGTTTGTGCTTTTCTTTGTATGTGATGGCAAAAGACATCTTGGACACAAGTTTTAGAATGTTTCCCTCAAAGAGGAACTAAGAAATAGGGATGGATCATCCAAGAGAGAAATATTTATAACCATAGGAGGGTCCAGAATGAATGCCCTCATTGCAGCAATAGCAGGAGGATCCATAAGACGAGGTAGGTCGCTAAGTAAAAGAGATGATGAAGATACCCCAAGAACATTTCGATGGATAATCTTATCAAACAATAACACAATATCCTCCAAGAAATGAGGACATTCCTTAGGATCATAGTCTACAAAAGGATAAATAATGTCACAGAAATACGAATCTCAAAGGGGTGGCTATCTATTAGAGTGAGAGATCTCACAAAAATATCAGAAGATGTGTTACAAATTGAATTACAAATTAACAAATTTGAAGAAATCGTGTGTGAGTCCTCATGCTCTACATCATCATCTACAAATCATTAGTATCATCATGTGTGAAAAGTTTGACATCCATGGAAACATCAAGTAGTCATACACATAGTTCAAGGGAAATCAATTTACTTAATGTGATAATGGAGGTTTATGGAAAGTGATAGAAAAATGTGAACATAGAGAATGTCACATTTATTGAACCACTTAGTATGTTTATTGGGAATTCTTGGTTTAGGAACATGTCCCTCATAAAAGGAATAGAGACCTTGGTGAATGAAAAAATTCTCCATGAGAGGTAATTTTTTCCATCCAAGGTGATCATAGGAAAGGGTTGTGTCATTTCATGTGTATATATTAATGCATGCTAGAAAACAATCAACACAAGGGAGCTTGGTATTGCACACATGTAAATAAATGAACTCATAATGGAATCATAAATATGTACCTATATGGTGTATGTGACACTTTATAGAATAGTGCAATCCAAAATATTTGTTCCCCCTAATTTCTTATACTTGTGTAGTTTTAAAACAACTTATTTTATATTTCTGATAAAAAATAGAACTAGAAAAAAATATGTTCAATTATAAATTTGGATTCTTTGTTGAAAAATATTTACAACCAAGAAACAACACCTAAAAGGAAGCCCTGAGTGAGTAGATAATTACATTTGAAGTTTGGAGTTGTAACTATCAAATTGCAAGAAAGAAAATTTCCTTAAAAGTCCTTTGTGTGAGATGTGACCACTTATCACACTAGTCCCACCTACTAGTCTTCAACAAACTATTGCAAGAGAATAAGAAGCCCCGAATAATTTCTTTAATTCAAAAAAGGATGTTGAGGGCGAGGAAGTATAATCATAAAAAAGGAGGGGCTAGACAAGCCAGACAAGTTCAAGACATACCTTCCAAAGGTTGATCTAAGCAAATTCATTGAGTTGGTGTGACGATATAATTTGTGTCATCTTAATAAGAAGGGTTGTTAGGATGATAGGGGACAAGATGAGGAATGGGTAAAGGGTTGATTGATGCAACTAGTAGGTAGATTAGGTGAGGTAGGCAGATATAAGGGTGCTCAAGAAGAGTGCCACTAGAAGGGTTGAATTGTGATGATAGTGGTTGGGGAGCCCTCAAATAGCAAAGGGTCATGTAGTACAAGAGTGTGATTTAGGGAAGGGAGAAGGGGGAAGGGCAGGGAGCAAGGGAATGAGGGGGTTGGCAAAGGGGGGAATGGTGACATTGAGGCACCCCAAAAGTTAGGTGGTGTTAATGGTCCAATTGACACAATTCAACATAGGTAGAGTAAAATTGCTCCACCTATTTTGAAAAGATAACTATCTAAAAGATTGGTTACCGCCAAGGTTTCAGAAGTTAGGTCACAATTGTGCTATACTACTTAGTTGGCCTATGTGGTTTTTTTTTTTATTAATGAGGCTTTGTTGGGATCCTGTGCAAATTGAACAAATGATTTTTGAAATTTTGTTGTTTTCCTTTTCCCATTTTTTGTATTTTCAAAGTGTTATCACTAATCTAAACTAATCTCCTACATATGTATATAAAGAAATAAAAATAGGATTAAGGTTGACAAGAGATAAATCTATAAATTTGGTGGCTTAGATGGACAACTTATGATCTTTATGTTGAAAACCTTGAAGATTTAATTTAAACCTTCAATATCATGCTCAACTTTGCTCAACTATTAACACAATAGATTTGCAAGTTTCAAAGGATTTAATTGAATTGCATAAACATATACACTGTGGAGCTTCCTTTTATAGAATAAATATAGAATGCCCTATTTAGACTAGCTATTTGCTGCCTTTGCAATTGTTATATTCTTAGAGTATCTTTCCAAAAGCACAACTTACACCTAATATTAGGTTTTCTAATTTTTCTCTTCAATTTATCTATTCACTAGTATTACAAAATCTCTTTAAGGAATCCACTTTTATAAATAGAGTAGATCCTATTACAAAATCTCTCTCTCTCTCCCTCTCAGGTCTATTCCTCTCTCCCTCCCTCCCACCCTACCTAGACAACTCTCTCTCGCTCCAACCCCCTCTTAGGTCTCTCTTTGGTCTCTCCTCTCTCTCTCAAGTCTCCTCTCTCAACTCCTCTCTCTCTCACACACTCCTAACCCTCTCATGTCTCTCTGTCTCTCTCTGACTTCCCTCCCCTCCCCTCTCTCATGTGTCTCTCCCATTTATCCTCCTAATTCTCTCTTAGGTATCTTGTTTCCTCTATCCTCCCAATCGCCTCTCTCTTTGGTTTATCCCTCCCTCCCCCTACCTAGATAGCTAACTTCTATCTCTCCTCCCTCCTCTCTCTCATGTTCTCCCTCAAGTCTAGGAGCTCTCTCCCTCTCTCTCCTATTGATCTCCCTCCATCCATCCCTCCCACCCCCTCTCATGTCTCTCCCTCCATTTATCCCTCCTACTCTCTCTCTTAGGTATCTTGCTCCCTCTCTCTCTCTCTCTCTCTCTCTCTCTCTAGTTTCTCCCTCCCTCCTATCTCTCTCCTTCCCTCTCTCTCAGGTCTATCCCTCTCAAGTCTCTCTCATCCAACTCTCTCGCTCCAACCTCCTCTCAAGTCTCTATTAGGTCTCTCCCTCTCAAGTCTCTCTCCCACTCTCCAACCCCTCTCCCTCAAGTCTCTCTGGTCTCTCTCATCTCCCTCCCCTCTATCGCTTCCCACCCCTCTCTCATGTCTCCTCCTCTCCATCTAATATCCTCCTACTCCTCCCCTCTCTCTCTTAGGTATCTCGCTCCCTCTATCCCTCCCACCGTCTCTCTCTCTCTTTGGTTTCTCCCTCCCTCCCTACCTAGATAACTCTCTATCTCTCTCCTTCCCTCTCTCATGTCTCTCCCTCTCAAGTCTCTCTCTCTCCCTCCTTCCCTCCCTCCGACCCCCCTCTCATGTTTCTCCATCCATTTATCCCTCCTACTCTCTCTCTTAGGTATCTTGCTCCCTCTATCCCTCCCACCATCTCTTTATTTAGTTTCTCCCTCTCTCCTTACCTAGATACTCTCTCTATCTCTCTTAGGTCTATCCCTCTCAAGTCTATCTCATCTAGGTCTCTCTCTCTCCTTCCCACCCTACCTAGACAACTCTCTCTCTTGCTCCAACCCCCTTTCATGTCTCTCAAGTCTCTCCCTCTCAAGTCTCTCTCTCACACTCTAACCCCCTCTCAGGTCTCTCTTAGGTCTCTCTTGCATCTCCATCCCTCTATCTCTCCCACCCCCTCTCTTTCATGTCTCTCCCTCCATCTATCCCTCCTACCCCCCCCCTCTCTCTCTCTCTCTTGTTTCTCCATCTCTCCCTACCTAAATAAATCTCTCTATCTCTCTATCTCTTTCCCTCTCTCTCAAGTCTTTCCCCCCGAACTCTCTCTCCCTCTCCGAACTCTCTCTCCCTCCCACACCCCCTCTTTCTCGAATTCATATAATTATGTATTATTAATATATAATAAATGTATTATATATTATATGTTATATATATATATACTATATATATTATATAATATATACTATATTATATATAGTATATAAATTATATTATATATTATATTGTATGCATAGGGCAAAGCTTCAATAGATTTGAATTTCTTAAAAATGGGTATCTGTTCTGAAATAACGAATATCTATTTTTTAAAAGCGGATATCCATTTTAAAAAAGTGGATATTCAGTTTTTAGACCACAAACACTGTGTTTTAAGATATCAGGGGGTTTATTTCGGGCTTCAAGTAATCGATATCCGTTAAGCATACCAGATATCCATTTTGTTGCATAACAGATATCTGTTATGGATAGAACGGGTACCTGTTTTATTCTGTATAAATTATAAATATGTACAAATTATACATATATATATAATATAATATAAAATAAATAATTTAGTATTAATAATATTATATAAATAATATAATATATTAATATTATATAAAATATTATAATATATAATATATTAATATTTTATATTATATTATATTTATATTATTATATTATATCTTATATATATTATATAGTCTTATATATAATATATATAAATAATATATTATATTATTAATATAAATATATTAATATATTATATTACCTAATATAATATATATATAAATATT
>VDFB02073902.1:0-27256 GCA_007258455.2 Sequoia sempervirens | reverse complement strand
GGGAGGGAGTTGATTTTTCAAAGAAATTTGGGCCAAAATAGACCCTACCATTGCATCCATAAGGCTCAAAAACCCTAAGATCATCTATCAAATCATCAAAATCGAAGATTTTTTCCTTAGGCCGTCAGAGGTTTTCTGCAAATTTTGTCACCTTTTTTCATTTGTACAACTATACTAA
The DNA here is from genome assembly GCA_007258455.2 of Sequoia sempervirens. Classification (NCBI taxonomy): domain Eukaryota; kingdom Viridiplantae; phylum Streptophyta; class Pinopsida; order Cupressales; family Cupressaceae; genus Sequoia; species Sequoia sempervirens. Next base: position 27,078 of record VDFB02073902.1, on the reverse strand, counting down.
TCCATACAATATGGTTGTGACAATCTACATAGTTAGCAGGTTGATAGAAAGGAATTGACATATTCCATAGAGAATATTCTCTACACATGTCAATTTATGGTCAACGTTTGCACATTATCTGCGTCATCTGTACATAGAAGGTACGACCTGTCGATGATGTTTTAAAATTTAATAATATATTTTATTAATCAATGTTTTTAAGGACTTTGGCCCCCGATCTTAAGGATGGTACCATGCTAGCTCCAGGTGCTTAGCAGTTGCTAATGGCGTGGGAACTCATCACCACTATGGGTGATTCCACTACCAACCCTCCACCTACCTGCTACTCCACAAGTGGTAGGATTTTATTTTGTAGCTATAGAGCCAACATTTATATTATTGACTAACCGCCAACCCCCAAGGGCCAAATTTTTTCACTTATTTAGTCTTCTAATGCCTAAAATTGAGCCTTTTTTTCTTTGGAGCATAAATTTTTTGCCTAGGTATCAAAATTTTGCAAATGAGATATCAACAAAAAGCTAGTTTCACATACTTTGTACTGGTGTAGGTCATTTTGTCAAATTTTGTTATAAGTATATTTTATTTGTAACTAAAGTGATTTTTCTCCTTTGGATCTCTAAGCTCATAAATTTGTACCAATTTATCCAATTTTCATGATTCCAATGGCAATTGAAAGGTATTCAAGAGATCTATCATTTGTTTCATGCACTTTTTCCAGGTTCCACCCCAAGTATAAATTATTTAGTTTTTGCATGTTTAGATTATTCACTAATTACTTGGACATACTATATTCTAGAGATTTTTTGTTTATGTGGGAGTTTCAATTTTAGTTGTATTTTCAGATTTGGGTGGTATCATATTATTTTGTGGATCATGTATTTGTCTATTTTTCTCTCTTGGAACTTGTGGTTATAATGGCTAAATTAAGGTTTGAGGTTTTAACTCCTCATAATTATCATACATGGAAGATAAATGAAAAATTTTCTCTGGTCTAATGGTTTTTGGTCTACCTTGACTGACCAACAACCTGATTTTTTCATAGAATATGAAATATTTACTCATAGAAAAAAATGTGATGAGGCTATGGGCCTAATTCCTATGCATATTTTAGATAGTTTGTTCTTCTATATTGAGGATTGTCCTACTCCTAAACAAGTATGGGATAAGTAAAAGGATTTATTTGTTTTAGTTAGTGATATTCGTGTTGTGCAATTGGAAGTGGAATTGGCATTACTTTCCATAGACTATTTTCTACCATTGAAGACTATTTGATAAAATTTAAATAATTAAGGTCTTAATTGGCTGGTTGTGGTAAAGACAAAACTGATAAAGAATACATATTACAATGATTTTTTCTAAGTTAAAAGATTCATTTGCATACTTCTCTACTTCCTTTTATGCTATAATGGATGGATTAGGTGATTCATTTTTCATTCCTTCTTTTGATATATTCTGTGATAGGTTGACTAGGGAACAAGCTAAGCTTATTCAACATGGTACACACTCTAAGAACCATGCTTTTATTTCATCATCACCTAAAGATAAAGGAAAGAAGAATTCAAAACCTAAGATAAAATCTAGTGATACTCCCAACTCTCCTATAGAGGATAAAACTAAGAAGGATAAGCCCAAGTGTGTTTATTGTAAAATAAATGGGCATGGTGAACATACTTTCTATAATAAAGAGTAACTAGATGAAATGAGGCAACTTCTAAAAGAACATAACATTTATTTTCCTTCTAAATTTTCAAGTTTGGCTTCTTCTCCACAACCTCCATCTTCTGGACACATGGGTATTGCAATAATTTCTAATGGGAGTAATAATATAAATGATCATAAGATGAAATGTCTTCTTCTTGTTGTAACACATGTTGAATAGTCTAGAAATTAGATTCTTGACTCTGAAGGTTCATATCATATATTAGGACAACCTGATAAGTTTCCATCCTTGAAGCATACTTCAATCATGAAGATCTTCATGGCTAATAGTGTTTATTTGGATGTATTTGGTAAAGGAGTTATTAATGTGCCAAATGTTAGTTTTCCTAATATTCTTTGAATTCCTAATATTAGGCATATTCTTCTTTCAGTTTATTAGATAGTATGTACTGGTAAATCCATTGAGTTCAATCTAGATTTAGTACATTCATAATTTGCATACTAGACAACTTGTTGCAGTGGGAAGGGTTAACCATGATGCAAAGATCTACAAATTTTCTCATTTTATTCCTGATGGTGAATATTCTAAGGACCACTCTCCTAGACCAAGTGTGGGTAGTTGTTCAGATGGTGATTTTGGTGGTTGGTTGAACCTTGCTATTCATCAACCATTTGATGAGGTTCTATCATCTTCTACTTCTTCATATTTGAGTGTTAACTTGGTTACCAAGACTTTAGATGAGAAGGTTACATATTTTTTTTCAGATTTTCCTTTGCGGGATGGTTTCATGACATGTATATCAGATTTGTTTTGTCATTCCTCTCTGCAAATTTCGAAGACATTTTTGAGGGGTTTCTCTCCTCTTTGATCACACATCTTCTTTGGAGGTTAATATTGAGTTTCTATATTTTGTCTTCTTCTTTATTGGTTTCACACCTAATTTTGTTGAAACATCTTTGGAGACACTTGTTGTATCTTTAGAGATTTCATTCATGAAGCTTCTTCCCTCTTGCTTCTTCATGGAGATGGATTTTCTTCAACATCAACCATTGGATTTCTTTCTTCCCAGGGGGAGACATGTTTTTTGTAGGCATTGCATTATTTTTTGTCTTTAGATATTCTTCAGTGGTTTTGGAGCTACTTCATTATGGGGGGCTTTATGGTATCTTTCTATCCCTCTTATGGGGGGAGTTTGTAATATATATATATATGTGATGGATGGTGTACTTGGGGGTATCATAGATTCCTCCATATTTTATCACTTGATTGTATCTTTTCTCTCTTTTGGAGAGGTGTTTTTCCCACGTGTGTTTTTTCTCCTTTTCTTTGTTTGTGAGAGATTGCATTCATATTTGTACATGGGTACCTAAAATGGCCTCATAGCTAGGACCTGTCTTTTCATATCTTTACATTTTTACATCATATGCATACTAATATTATCCCTAAGTTGTACTTAATGGGAGTAATGGTGTGAATAAAATCTTGTGCCTAGTTAATTTATTACTAGGGGACTTAGGGGACTTATTCATATGTTAAGTTTACTTAGGCTATAATATTCCTTATAGAAGTCTTAGTTGTCATATCTGTATCTTATCTTATCCTAGATTTTTATGAGTTAGTTGTCTCATGTGATAGGATTAAGACACATGCCACAATCTTATCTAATCTTATCTCTCACCTTGTCTATATAAGAAAGTTCATTGTACACTTTGTAATATACCTCATTATCATATTGATAATCTTTATATCAAGCAAGCTCATTTCTTGCATACTCTCTTGTGGGAGGAATCCATTTTTTTGCAAGTGGACTGGGTATAGAGCTAATTTCCAGCTCTTAGATATGGAACTAAATTCTTAGAACTAATTCACTTAAATTATGTTGAGACTTCTAAAATAAAAATTTATGCCATATATCATCATCCTATAACTATTGTCAATAATCTTCATAGTAAGGTAATTAATGTAGTCTTAAAACTATCTACATCAAGATGAATATGCCATAGAAAATATAGTACATTACTCAATTTTAAGTAAGAATTCATCTCTAGTTCTTCAAACCATAGTGGAAAAATAAATAAGAAGTTACAAATTACTCTTATCATAATTTCCATTTCTAAAATTTATAACTAGATGAAAATTCGGGCAAGGTTTTATCCTTCTACATCAACAAGACTTAACAACAACCTTTAGGAATAATGTTACATCGTCTAGTACTTTACTAATCATTCTAAACATACTTTTTTGTGTACTTAAATGTGTCATTTACACCATGACACTATACATTTGTAAACCTTTCATAATAAGTTTGCCAGTTAGGTTGTGAGGATGATGTTATGAAATTGTATTCCTATTTCACCAAGTCTATATTTAAAATAATAACAATTTTAATCATAAAATAATAAAACATAGCTATGAAACACAATCCTCATCTCAAAAATAAACTACATGTAATTATTTTAGATATCAAATAATCTTTACGTATATTGAACAATCATTATAAAATGAATGGATGAGAGGTGTTGTACAAGTCATAATCAACAACATATCAACCTTAAACTCTAGCCAATAATCAACCCAACCACATAAAGTGTTTTCATGAATATACTATATAGTACTCATCAAAGATATCAATTATCTAATCAATGGTTTAACTTACTATTATGTTAATGTCACCAAAAAAGTTATGTTGATAATTTTTGCATCACCATAACATGTAATATGATATTAAAAAATTTACCCTATAATTTCCAATGGCCTTACCAATTATATCCATAAATTATGGGCCTTACTTAAACTAGTATATAATCTCAACCACAATCATAGTAGTTAGGAACTCCATGGTATGCTCTAAAGAAATAAATCAGCATACATTATTACGAACATCATGTGTTGATTCTACTTAGCACAACCATAATTCAAAGTAATGTCACTAAAAGAGGATAACCTTATCTACCTACCACTATAGTTAAAATAAATATATGTAAATGGTAAGTGGGTATGTGCAGGATCATCATGGAAAAAACAGGGCCTTAAGTGGCAAAAAAATCAGAAAAATCAGAGTTAGGCAACTTGACATAAAAATTTGAATAAGCTATCTATATTATTTCAAAAATATGTAAGAATAGAATCTGTAGAAAATTGAATGTAGTTTCTAAACTACTAGGTTTATTTAAAATCTATTTGGTGAAAATTTGAACTTTCAATGAGTACTTTAAATTTCGGTGGAAAAAAAAAATAAGTAGGTGTCTATCTAACCAATCTCTAATCAAAATAAAATGATAATATTTTTAGACATAAGTAGATGACCTTATGTCCTGATGTGATGCATATTTTTTGTAATTTTTCCAAGTAAATAATTAATTATGAATTTTTATTACAAATTTTAAAAAATATAAAAACTCATATGTCTAACCACCTTAACTTGGTCAAACTTCATGAAATCTATATTTTTCTTTTTAATCCTATAGTATGCAAAGCATAGAATGTGATGGCATGTTTTGATTCCAAAAATGTGATACCGCTTTGAAAGCTATAAGTAGATGTTTCTTTCTAATCAGCCTATTAATCGACTTTAGTCGTGAATTCAAATAGAAAATGAATAATAAATGGCTAATTAAATTCAAAGTAAAGAATAATTTATATTGGTGGAAATCTAAGAATATCCTTTAAAACCCTTTCTTTCATTTCATCAATTTTGGGTAAAAGTCATCAACCACATACCCCAGTACAAACAATCCATCATATCAGCCACTTTTGGCCCATCATGATCCTACATATATATAAATCAATATTTTATAAGAAAATTCCACACATCCATGATTTATCGCGATGATACATGTTCCTTCTACTTCTCCAAGTAAAACTCTTTTTATTGTGTTTCCTATTGTATTAGCTTAACCTTTTCAAAGCAGAGATAGAGTGAAACAACCATAATTAAAATGCTTACTCTTTGTTCTGAATTCCACGCACTTCAATTCCAGTATCTTATTGAGATTGCTATTTTATTCTGATTCATAAATTTTTAAATAAATAATTTAATCATTTCTCTCTTTAAATTTATTCAATTCTTGCACACGTCTCCTTTTGGGAGGGTAGAGTCATACCTTCCTCCTAACATGATGCACTAGAAAGCTATAAGGAAAATCAAATCTTATTCAAATAACATAAGATAATTTACAACCATTCAAGAGATAATTTTTTTCCATAAATTTCTTATTTATTAAATTTTATGCATAAATTTGTGAAGGTTGCAATTCTATGGGAGTGGAATTTTATTATGCAATCTCTCCTTGGTGCAGGCACCTAGTTCAAGTCACCAAGTTAGAAGGTCAAAGTGTGAGTTTTGTGGGATTAGGTATTTTCAATGTAATAAGGCCATGTCAAGGCCATTTTTGTGTCTAGGGAGTCATTTTGAGTCATTTAGGTGATAAGGAAGTCTTAGTGCAATAAAGTGTCAAAATGGAGAAGTTGACAAATTTGTAAGTTGCAAAATTGCAACAAATTTGAATGTTAACTGATAGTTTTTAAAAGATGGTGGTTGAAGTTAGTTGAAAAAAGGTAGTTGGGTGTTTTTGTGTTTAAATAGACCTCACTTGGTTCGAGGTTGAGGTTGGAGATGCTGAACATAGCAAAAGATCAATAAAAATCATTATTTCCTTGCAATTTTCTGGAATTTTCTAGAAATTTTGATGTTCTTTTGTACTATATGGTTCTGTACAGGGTGATCTTGGGCACTAGTGGAATGAATTTGGTGGGAAGAAGGCTTAGTATCATCTTAGACTTGGTTTGAAGCAATTTCATTTGTTTTTGTGCATTTGAGAAGCAATTTACTGAGAGTTGGTCTGTATACCCTATTTAAAGGTTTTGAGTGTGATCAAAATGATGCTTTAAGCCTTCCACCCACTCTATGCTTCTGTAACTCGGTAGATAAGTTTAATTAGAGTTATAAAACATGTGTGAAAGGTTTCTTATTTAGGGGAGGTTGGAACAATGGGTTTTGATGATGCCCTAGATGGCATTTTGTGTGATTTTGAATGAAAAGGAGAGGTTTGAGTGGAGTAAAGTGAGAAATATCTGAGGTCAGTCACTTTTTATGTTCTTTTAAGTTTGTGTAGGTTATTTTGAAGGTGTTGAGTGCATTGAGAAGGTCCGGTAAGGTCTGCAAGTGGGTTTTTCAATAAATTCTTGTCTTAATTGTGCAAATAGAGGGTTTTATGAAATGAGGTCTTAGAGAGTGAGTTCTTGAAAATAAGTTGGATAATTTGAGGTTTTTCATCTGGTGAGTTCTGCCCCATTGAGTTTTGGGATTTTTGAGATCTTTCAAAGGTGGTTTCTTTGGAAATTAGGCCTATTTGGCCATATTGACAACATGGTTTGCATGATATGGAAAAGTTTGTTCAAAGGATTTTTGTGAGGGTTTGATGCATGTTGTAGAAGGCTTTAATGGGTGCTTAGAATGGTGGTTTGTTGTAGAGGTTGTTAAGCGATTTTGAGAGTTAAGGGGAGAAAAGGAGGTCTGCAAACCTTGTAGAGTGTCTAGGTGACAAGTTGGAAAATAAGCCAAAATTGGTTTTGTGAGAAGAAATGTGGTTTTGAAACCTTTGTATTGGGAAAGTGAGTTGTTTTCCAACCTAGTTTGCTATCAGTTGGTATCAGAGCAAAGGGATTAGGTCTCTTGAGGGAGAAGGTTAAAGGTTTGTGTGCAAGGAAAAGGTTTAATTGGAGGAAACAAAATACCTCCTAAAGGAAGCATTGTTGTTAGGAAGATTGATCAATAGGCTAGAGAATTAGAAGCCTTGAAAAGGGAGGTGGCTACATTGAAGTCTAAAGTTGGGGTTGACATGGAGGAAATGATTTTGAAGAGGAAGAAACTTCTAATGAAGAGGAAGAGTTGGATCAAGAGGATGTGAGGATGTTGAAGCTTTTGAAGGTTGTGAAAGGTGATGGACATGGAAAAACGGATTTTCCTATGTATGGGGGTAAACTAGATGGTGAAGATCTCTTGGACTGGATAGGAGCCATGGAGAATTATTTTGAAAGTGAAGAATTAGATGAAGAACACAAGGTGAAGAAGGCTAATACCAAGTTGAAAGGACATGCTTTGCTATGGTGGAACTTTGTGCGAGATGAAAGGTAGAAAATGGGGAAGACTAAGATCACTTCTTGGGAGAGTACAAAGGAAAAAATCAAAGGTAAGTTCCTTCCTAATGATTACAATGTGCAATTGCTTAAAAAACTACAAAATATTAGGCAAAATGATCTAGATGTGCAAGCATACACCAAGGAGTTCTATAGGCTAAGTATAAGGACAAGCATAAGGAAGATGAGGAAGAAAGAGTGGCAAGGTATCTTAATGGTTTAAAGTACAATATACAAGATGAAATAAGTTTTATGACACCAAGAATAGTAGAAGAATGTTTTCAAATGGCTATAAGGGTAGAAGAGAAAGTGAAGAGAAGACAGGAGAAGGCAACAAGAGGAAAATACTGTACTTCTAGGGGTAGAGGTACATTTTCTACATTAAAATAGTCCAAAGAGGATCAAGAGGATACTGGTAAAGGAAAAGAAAAAGTGGCTGAATCTAGAGGTGGATTGAGAGGTGGAAGAACAAGCTTTAAGGGCAGGAATACTATTCAAGGAAGTGGTTCTAATGTGTTTTTATGAAGGGGTTATAATTGTGGTGAGTTTGGACATCCAACTTGTAAGTGTCCTGATAAGTTTCGTGTTACTTCTAGTGGGGGCGAGAGAAAAGGTGAAAAGAGGGCTCGAATTGTGCAAGAGGATGCAGAGGAAAGTGTTAATTCTCTAAGTTTTGATTGTGGACCAGAAGTTGGTGAAGCTTTGATGCTGCAAAGAAAATTATTGAATGCCTCCAAGGAGAAAGAACCATTGCAAAGAAGAAATATTTTCAAGACCACTTGCAAGAGCAAAGGTAAAGTATGCAAGTTAGTAATAGATTCAAACTCCACTGATAATATAGTGTCAAGAGAAATGGTAGATAAGTTGAGTTTTGTAAAATTTCCACATGAAACACCCTATAAGGTATCATGGTTAAATGATGATCAATCACTTCTAGTTAATGAGCAGGCCCTAGTTGAATTTCATATTGGAGGGTAAAAATATAGGGTACTTTGTGATGTTCTACTAATGCAATGTTGCCATTTGTTGCTTGGAAGGCCATGGAAATTTGAAAAACATGCTATCTATGATGGATAGGCTAATATAAACTAGATTGAGCATGAAGGGAACACATTCACTTTACTTCCATTGTAGGAGGAGGTCAAGGAGCAGCCAAGGGTAGAAAAGGTAATCATGATGGGTAATAAAGAGTATGTGAAGATGGGGGAAGCCAAGAATGATCAATTGGTAGCCATGACAAAGATTGCAGACATTAGGAAAAAGGTATTGCATGTTGGTGCACAGTTAGAAAGGAGAAATGATGAGAAGATGTTAGGGACTAATTTAGAAAAGGCCATAGATGGTTGCAAAAACCCAAAATAGTTTGGAGAAGTGTGACAATATCATGGTTGGGACAATACTTTGTCCATTGTTGGAAGAAAGGTTGAAGGGCAGTTGTATTCCATTAGTATAGGGGTCAAACACTCTGATAAAATAGAAGCACTTGGGTCTAAGAACCTGAGAAGAGATGCAAGGACCAAGGCATACAAATGAGTTCAAACATGCAAGGATGAAAAAGGATAGAGTTCAAAGACCAAGAGGTAAGTGTTTATTTGTAGGTATGGCATTAGTTTCAGTGGAGAATGATGGTGGAAAGCTTGAGGCAGGTCTGTTAGTAGAGAAGAGACAATGGCAGGAAGGAAACAAGTTTAATAATGCAAAAACCGGGTATATGGTCCCATTGAGGAGGTTTCCAAGTCAAGAAGCATTTGTAGCACCAAGAGATGTTGTGAAAGAGATAGGTTTAAAGCAGTTCAGTCCTCATGGGACATGAGGTTTCTTTTAGTGGGGGTGTATGGTGCAGGTGCACCTAGTTCAAGTCATCCAGTTAGAAGGTCAAAGTGTGAGTTTTGTGGGATTGGATATTTTCAATGTAATAAGGCCATTTCAAGGCCATTTTGGTGTCTAGGGAGTCATTTTGATTCATTTAGGTGATTATGGAATCTTAGTGCAATAAAGTGTCAAAATGGAGAAGTTGACAAATTTGTAAGTTACAAAATTACAACAAATTTGAATGTTAACGATTAGTTTTTGAAAGATGGTGGTTGAATTCAATTGATACAAGGTAGTTGGGTGTTTTTTTGTTTAAATAGACCTCACTTGGTTCAAGGTTGAGGTTGGATATGTTGTACATAGCAGAAGATCAATAAAAATCATTATTTCCTTGCAATTTTCTGTAATTTTCTAGAAATTCTGGTGTTCTTTTGTACTGTATGGTTTTGTACAAGGTGATCGTGCACTCTAATGAATTTAATTTGGTGGGAAGCATACTTAGTATCATCTTAGACTTTGTTTGAAGCAATTTCATTTGTTTTTGTGCATTTGAGAAGCAATTAGCTAAGAGTAGGTTTGTATACCCTGTTTAAGGGTTTTGAGTGCGATCAAAATGATGTTTTAAGCCTTCCACCCACTATATGCTTATGTAACTTGGTGGATAGGCTTAGTTAGAGTTAGAAAACATGTGTGCAATGTTTCATATGCAGGGAAGGTCAGAACAATGGATTTTGATGATGCCCTAGATGGCATTTTGTGTGATTTTGAATGAAAAGGAGAGCTTTGAGTGGAGTAAAGTGAGAAATATCTGCTCGGGCAATCAATTTTTATGTTCTTTTAAGTTTTTACAGGTTAGTCAGAAGGTATTGAGTGCATTGAGAAGGTCTGGTAGGGTTTTCGAGTGGGTTTTTCAATAAACCCTTGTCCAAAATGTGCAAATAGAGGGTTTTGTGAAATGAGGTCTTAGAGAGCGAGTTCCTAAAGATAAGTTGGATAATTTGAGGTTTTTTAATCTAGTGATTTCTTCCCCATTGATTTTTTGGGTTTGTGAGATCTTTCCAAGGTGGTTGCTTTGGAAATTAGGCCTATTTGGCCATATTGACAACGTAGTTTGCATGATTTGTGAAGGTTGGTCCAAAGGAGTCCTATGTGGGGTTGATGTATGCTAGAGAAGACTGAAATGGGTGCTTAAAATGGTGGTTTTTTGCAGGGGTTGTTAAGGTATTCTGAGAGTTAAGGGGAGAAAAGGAGGTCTACAAACCTACAAGAGTGTCTAGGTGAAAAGTTGGAAAATAATCCAAAATTGGTTTTGTGAGAAGAAAGGTGGTTTGGAAACCTTTGTATTAGGAAAGTGAGTCATTTTCCAACCTAGGTTGCTATCACTCCTCCAAAGATCCATTTTAAGAACAAAAAGGAAATTCTCATTACATTGCTTAAAGGTTTCCAAAGCCCAACTAACACGTCCCTTGTGCAACTCACCTTTTTGTGAAGGAACTTCAAGAGATCACATTTATTTAAAGAATCTTTTCATACAACTCACATTCCTAATCTAGGTTTCCCATTTATAACCACATTACCCCCTAAGGAGTGCATGGAAAAAGGATAGGAAGTGGCTCTCATATTATGCATTTATGTAATCTAAAATTTTATTTTATTTCCTTACTTGCAAAATATGTTAAAATTATACCCATGTATAACTTGTAGCTAGCTAGGATGTGCAACTACTAGCTATTTATTAATTGTTACTAGGAAACATACAAATAATAATATTTTTTACAAATCAATTACAATCATAGGCAGTGAAGTTACCTATTTATGTAAATTCTCTTGTGGTTATGTTATGCTCTTGAACTCTTCTTTGAACCTATGCTCAAATGTCCTAACCTTCTTCATGTTCCTCCTTATTTTTACAACCTTCAACAATGTCCATAAAATCCCTCCAGAATGAATTACAAAAAACCTTCTCATTTCCTCAACCCTTCTCTCTATGTCATTGCTAGAGAATTTTTTTACAAATCATAGTTGATATGGAGAAGGGATACCATGCCTTAATAATAGTGTTTCAAATATCCTTCTTACCTAAAGGTTTCCATTCACTTAGCATTACTCAATCTCTCTTCTATGAAAGGCCACTATGATCACATTAAGTTACCCCTCCTCCATTTTTTGTATATATATTTGTACCCATGTCAATAGGTCAAAGGAAGAACATTTTCTTATAATTACATTGTAATTTAACTTAAATATTTTATTATTGTTAAATACATTATTTAGTATTTAAATTATCATTAAATATTTAATCCTTCAAGAAAAGTATCCTTTTGAGATGGGATCTTGATGATGACATTAGAAGATTATGTCATTTAAATCTTCAAAAAACTATTGAACATGTATCATCTACATCTCACCATCAATGAATCAATTAGTGCACTAATCTGTTACAAGGTAGAATCGTTGTCTTTAAGTTATGTGACAAAAAAATAGATATAAAAAAATATATTAAAATATATATAATATTTTGAGGAAATATCAAATATCATATCAAATTTAATCATGATACACTTAAAGCACATCTATGAGCACCATCAATATTAAAATTATTCTATTTTTTATTTCCAAATTTAGTGTTATATTATTGTATTTATTATTTGTTTTATCAATAAAAGTTTCATTTTAATTATAACATTGAAATTCAAAAGATATGATTAATTGTGTTACAAAAATGACAACCCAATACTAAGTTCATTGGAAAACAATAACATCTAGTTAAAAACCAAGAATATAGGAATCTTGGAATCTAATATTACCTTTTTCAAAAACCAATACTAATAAAAATAAATTTTCATCACATAAATTAAAATCTAAAAATGATAATATTAGAATGCAATATTTAGATTTTAAATATTGAATTTATTATTATTGAAATCATGTGTAAGATTAATTTTATATTAACTCCAGTCCAACTAGTGTGTTTTCTTACTAGAAAAAAGGTCTAACATGTTCTCCTTCACCTTCTCCTAAGATATTTGTAAGGTGTTCACGACCTTTACTAGAAAACAATCATGGAATTTCACACTAGAATATTAAATGTATGTAAGTTTCAACCAATCATCAAATGGGATTTTTTTGCAAAATAGCTATAATATAACTCTAAATGAGCTCAATAGCAATTATATACCATGAATGAATTTTCTATAATAGACTGTCCAAGATCCAAATGACCTCACTAGAAACTATATATATGTACCTAGGATATTCAATAAATATTTGTAAACCTAGATCTTTTTACTTGCAAGAGGTTAAAATAAAAACATAAAAAACTTTTTGTTGTTTACTCTATCATATGACCATCTAGTCATTTTTGGTGAAGAAAATATGAGGAAAGATTTAGTCATTCAATGGCTATTTTACTATCTCCTAAATGGTAGGCACATTTAGTGTACTATGGATATGACCCCATCAATAAAGTGTTATGGGATCTCTTAATATTGAGTCGTTATTTTAGGATATTTAATGTTTATACTCCTAATGATGTTAAATGATCCAATATTTTGCATTATATTTTCAAATCAATACCTCCAGCTACATAGGGCGTGTGTGGGGATTTTAATATGTTTGAAGATACAACTATAAATAAATTCATTAGATAATTGGAAAAAGAGAAGCTTAGTTTTATATGTACAATAAATTGGGCCTTTTTTATCCCAAAATTAGCCACCATCATAACTAAACTATTTAAAATATGCATAAAGTAACCTCCATTTTAATTCTAAATATGTTCTTACATGGATAGATAGAGTCATGATTTCAGCTCAATCCTTTTTCTCTTTTTTCAACCATTTTTCCTTTCCAACTAAGCATTAATTAGTTTGTGTTCTTTCAAATCATTTCCCAATGAAATTTTTCATTGAATGGTTGTTAATCCTAAATCCATCATTAACCTACCCTTGTTTATATTTGATGTGTTTAGAATTTATAATTGCATCACTATCATCAAATTGGATGGATTGAGTAGTGGAATGATATGCTTAAGCATAACTACCAACCTCATATTTGTGGGCACCATTAAATGCATTTATTCTACCAAGATTACAAGTCCACCACCATAGAGCTTTGTTGCACCATCATCAAGTTAGAAGAGAAACCTTTTTCTCCCTATTTACAATGTTATGTTTCTAAACTTGATTGACACAATAAAATTATAGATAATAACTCGATAAGAGGAGACCAAATTAAAGCTTATCTTCAAAATCTCAAAATTGGGGATAGAGATTTTAAGGAGTTTTTTAATCTTTAAGTCCTCTTCATGTTTCTTAGGTGATCAAGCACATCAAAGAAGGATCTAAAATCTTAAAGGAGTTTCATTTAATATTAATTAGGTATTTGTTTATCATTATGAAAAAAAAATCAAAGCCTAGGAGCCATCTCTAGAGTGATCAAATGCTCTTCAATAGTGGATGGATTGAGTCATGGAATGATATGCTTAAGCATAACTCCCAACTTCATATTTGTGGGAACCATCTCGTGCATTTCTTCTACCAAGATTATGATTCCATCATCATAGAGCTTTGTTGCACCATCATCAAGTTAGAAGAGAAACCTTTTTCACCCTATTTATAACTTCATGTTTCCAAACTTGATCGACACAATAAAATTATAGATAATAACTCGATAAGAGGAGCCCAAATTAAAGCTTATCTTCAAAATCTCAAAGTTGGGGATAGAGGTTTTAAGGATTTTTTAATCTTTAAGTCCTCTTCATGTTTCTTAGGTGATCAAGCACATCAAAGAAGGATCTAAAATATTAAAGGAGTTTCATAATATTAATTAGGTTTTTTTTTTTTCATTATGAAAAAGTTTTCAAAGCCTAGGAGCCATCTCTAGAGTGATCAAATGCACTTCAATAGTGGATGTATTGAGTCATGGAATGATATGCTTAAGCATAACTCCCAACTTCATATTTGTGGGAACTATCTTATGCATTTCTTCTACCACGATTATGAGTCTACCATCATAGAGCTTTGTTGCACCATCATCAAGTTAGAAGAGAAACATTTTTCTCCCTATTTATAACTTCATGTTTCCAAACTTGATCAAGACACAATAAAATTATAGATAATCACTCTATAAGAGGACCCCAAATTAAAGCTTATCTTCAAAAGCTCAAAGTTGGGGATAGAGGTTTTAAGGAATTTTTTAATATTTAAGTCCTCTTCATGTTTCTTGGGTGATCAAGAATATCAAAGAAGGATCTAAACTCTTAAAAGAGTTTCATAATATTAATTAATTAGGTCTTCGTTTTTCATTATGGAAAAGTTTTTAGAGCCTAGGATCCATCTCTAGAGTGATCATATGCTCTTCAATAGTGGATGGATTGTGTTAGGACTAGAAAATTTTCACCTAGTCAACATTCAATGTTTATCAAGCCCAGTCCAATAAAAGAGTTCTAACCCTTGCACTATCCATTTTCCAGGTCCAAAATTCATATGTTATATCTTTTCCTAAGTCATCTTCCATCATACATATATTTTTTTACCATAACTTGTGTCTTGTTTAAGTACTGCATTCCCGCGGGGATAGGAAAAGTCTCTTCCAGGGATGCGGGAGTTTATGGCAGGGTTACCACACCACCACAATGAAGAAAGGTAACATCTGTGAGTTGGTGATAAGCAGAGTGTGGCATCCAAGTGTTACCGTTGTCCCGCAATAAAAATAACATAAATTTTCCAAGGTCCACAGTGTTGTGGTAGAAAGTCAGCAAGGCATGAACACCATCGAAGATACTATAGCTTATCGGAAGGAGTTACCTTGGAGTCCCTTCGATAACACAGTTCACATGAAAAGGGCATAAACACTACTGGGGAGATTACGCTGCATTGGTGGGAGTCAATTTGAAGTCCCTTCAATAGAATGATTTGTATGAAGACAATGTCAACATCATCGAAGAGACTACAATATATCGAGAGGAGACTTTTTTGGGTCCCTTCGATGGAATAACCCACGAAGTTGGAAAGTACACACCATTAAACATAGGTAGGGCCCATGGATGTATCGAAGTGAAAATAAGAAGTGGAAGAGACATTTCTATTGGAAGGATGGAGGAGACTCCGGAATATCAGACTAAGTAATTTTAAGTCCCTTCAATGTTTCAAAACACAAGAATGGCATATGATTGGAGTCTATCGATGGGAGATGTAAATATCAACTAGAACATCACAATAGTCTCTTCGAAAGAAAAGTTTCAGTCTCTTTGATACAGCGAAGATAGAAGTATGGTTTCACATAAGGAACACGAGAATGAGAGGGGTCATGGCACAAGGCACCGAACAAACAATGTGAAATCCCATGCTGACAGGAGAAAGAGTTGATCGTGAAAGCCCGAGCAGAAAAGCGAAATGGAGGATGTTGGCAGAGACATGGGAATGAACAAAGATGAAAACAAATGGAGTACAAGGGGGCAAGTAGCCAAACAAATATTGCAAAATGTCATACCAAAGGATGGGAATACGAAATGCCAATTTTTAGAATGTGAACGGTCTGAAGCTTGTTGCTTCCTTCATTCCTATAAGAAGGAAACCAAGACCATGGGGAACTTCTTTTTGGGGAAATTGGATTTTGGAAAAGGACATTGTAAAGGCCTCTTTGTTGAAGCATATAAATCAAAAGCTGCTTTCTCTAGTGTATGAATTATGGGTGTCAATTACTTGTTGAATATCATTGATAAAAAAATTTCTGGTTGTCTCCATTTTTACTCCGTATTATTTAAATTAGCATATCAAGCATATGTCTGGTTTATCAAAACATAATTCTTGTTTTGTGTCATTTGTTTAATAGGTTTTCTTCAAGAAAGAATTAAATTCCTTTGAATAGGTTACAATAATTTGGAAGATTTAATTGGATAAATAAGAACTTGATAAAAGATAATTTTGCATGTTTATGCAAGTCATAAACAACACCATGTCAAGTAATTTGAGTTACACCCAAAAGGAAGACACATATCAATTTGAATTCTGACTCTGTTACCTAGAAAATGCACTGATCAATTCATTTTCCAAAACCATCCCCTGTATCATATTCTAAAATCCAATTTAGATTTTCTGTTATAAGAGTAGAAATTACTTTTAGATTATCTATTTCAAACCCTCATGCCAGTGTGAAATATATTACGAGTGGATGAATGAATTGATGGAGATTGGAATTAAACAAACCCTCTAAATTTGTGTGAGGTCATAATCTGCTTAATTGACACCACTTTTATCTTTGAAAGTTTGCGTTCAGTGGTGAGCACAGGGTAATACCCACCTAGGTGAAGCAGAGCCTGAAGAGTAGGGAATCTCAACCATCTTGGTTGATTATGTTTGTTGGTCAAATTCTTGTTAAACTTGAAGACAAAGCTTGATTATTTGGGAACCAACAGATTGGATCATGGAATGATATGCTTAAGCATAAATCCCAACTTCTTCATATTTATGGGCACCATCACATGCATTTTTTCTACCAAGATTATGAGTCTACTATCATAGAGATTTGTTGTACCATCATCAAGATAGAAGAGCAACCTTTTTCTCCCTATTTACAACTTCATGTTTCCAAACTTGATCAACACAATAAAATTAGAGATAATCACTCTACAAGAGGAACTCAAATTAAAGCTCATCTTCAAAAGCACAAATTTGGAGATAAAGATTTCAAGGAGATATTTTTATCTTTTCTCTAATATAATATATTTTTAAAAACATTATACAATTAACATAATCAATGTATTTCGTTAAAAAAAAAAAAGAAAAAGAAGAAGAAGAGATGACAATTTCAAACAAAATCTAACTTCAAACACTAATATAGAGTCTCTTTGAAATTCACAATAAAGTATGTAAACAAAATGTGACATCTTAATGTAGATTTTGTTTATACGTTATGTTTTCTTGGGGAAAAAGAAAAAGCCACTATTTTAATTTCTACATTAGATAAGGTAGACCAATCCTTTAAAAACAACTTAAAATTTCGTGTAAAAGAACTCAGGGATTGCACCTATTTCAGCTCCAATTCCTTACAGACCAACCAATGCAAAAGATCAAATTTGGCAAATGTGGGTAACGAACAATTGTCCAGCATAACCATATAAGGCGTTTTTCTTGCATGACAGTCTCCTACAACTTTTCTTGAGGAGCACATACATCAACTGTATCAATTTTTCTTGAGCCCAAAATTTACAGCTGGTTTGCCTTGCGTGGTGGCAAAGAAGGCCTTCTCTCCAAAAAGTCATAAAACACTGTAAAGTTCTCCTGCAATAAAACCCAAATTTAGAGCAAAATTAGATTTGGAAAGATGAAAAACTTCACAATAACTACTGCTACCAGATACTATAGCAACAGACTTTACTAACAACCTTTCCAGCATAATCCCATTTACGTGGATCAAAATAAACATATGACCCCTTCTCATACGTATTTGTCCTGATAGTAGGCTGGTCACTTCCACTGCGCTTTAACCATACATGAAGTTGTTTATGATAAACCCAACCTCTGTTATGCCTGCAATGACATTTAAGTAAGGAGTGTCTTGTTAGTACTAGAAATCTAAACTCACATGATGTTCAACTAAGCTTTTAAGTAAAACGTTGAAAGTGCAGGAAGAAATTTACAGTTCATTGGCGGCAAGAAGCTGAGCCTCGTCGTTTGGTGTACTGTAGAATATGTAAAAAAGCGTCTCCTGTTTAAGCTCAGAAATATAGTATGGCTGCAAACATTAAAGAGAAGACATTCAGTTAGTAACAATGAGCAATGTGATGTCTAGTGGGTGTGACAGTGGTCAAAATGTAGGTGGCTGCACAAACATTCATTAGTAACATTGAAAAGTTTAAGGTCGTTTATGGCACAATATGATGATTAAATCGTGATATTGTTGATATTGTTATTAAGGTTCAAATTTTTACTTGTTCAACATGTTCATGCACTCTTACAGGTCCCTGTTGAGCCAACATGCTTGCAGTGTTTGTTCATGTCATTAAGCATTGAATCTGTTTAGAGTTCCAATTCATTGTCAAATCATCTTCAGTTTGTTGTCAATAGTTTTAATTTGCTGTCAATCTCCTCAGTTGTTTTATAGGAAGATCGTTGAGTTTTTCTGCACTTATAAATTTGTAATCTGTTGTTGAATAAATGAAACAAGTTTTTTTTTTTTGTTGTTTTTCATTATGTTTTTGTTGTTGTTATATTTTTGTTATGGTATCAGAGCTATGGTTGGTTAAGTGATCTTTGCAAAAAAATGCTTCCGCCTTTGTGAGGTGTATGATGAGTGAGTTGTGATAGGAGCTGCTCGCTGTAGAATATGCAAAGGAGATTAGAGGAAATTCATTTGAGTATTTTGTATGAGTTGTTGCTACTGCACTCCATTTGAGTGTTTTTTATGAGTCTTTCCTATTGTCAAACATCTTTTTGAGTCTGTGATAGTTTGAATGTTGTGTGTGGTTCCTTGCAGAGGAGTATCTCAAAGGGAGGCACCTACCCTGAGGTTTTGTGCAGCTGTAAGAGTAGAGAGAATGTTAACTGTTGTTGAAGAGCCACCAGATGTTGATAGTGATGATAACCTCATTGAAGATGAAGAAATTTTTCTATTTTGAAGAGGCCAATACTTTGAAGACAAGGAGGGATGCAGTAGAGAATAGTTAGATGTTCAATAGTATAAGTTGTTAGTGGATCAAAGAAACTATATCTCATTGGGGTTAAGAGACACGCATGTGAGGAATGATGTCTAATAATTCAGAGGAGATCCAAAATCTAGAAGTTCAGAATTATACCTTTACGACAGTGATGAGACACTTCATGTTCAAATGGTATCCAATAATGTTGAGAACTTGGATTACAGCTAGACAACTATACTTGGGAACAGCTTGAGAAATTCTTACTAATTCAAGAAGTGTTTTCAAAAAACAAATTCTGAATAATGTATCTTCTATGGTTTTATTTTATGTCAAAGATGTGTTAGGATCCCATCAAAATTCAGTTATTTTTTAAGGAGAAGTGTCATTAAGCATTGAATAGGTGTCAATAACAGCTGTTTCGTTGTCAAATCATCTCCAAATTGTTTTCAATAGTTTTAGTTTGCTGTCAATATCCTTCGCTGTTTTAGAGGAGGATCATGGAGTTTTCTGCACTTATAATCTATTGATGAATAAATGAATAAAGTCCTTTTTGCTGTTCTTCATTATGTTTTTGTTGCTGTTATATTTCTGTCATGCAGGTCTTGCATTCCCACGGGCTTAAAGATCCCTCTAGATCAATGTGTTTGCTAGTTTGAACCACCAGTATTAATACAGCATGTTTATGTAGGTCATTGTGCGCATGGGCTTAAAGCTCCCTTTGGACCAATGTGCTCATTGATTTGAACAACCACTATCAATACAGTGTGTTTATGCAAAAGGATGAGGTCCCCATGTATCCTCAGTGGTTCATAATTTCAGTAAAAAAGAAATATTGAATTACCAAAAAGAAAAACATTAAAGGTTTAAGACACAACATGTCTGTGCTTCACCTAGAGACACAGACATGGGTTTTAATATTAACAACCAACAATATTTTGTTTCTATGTAAATGGCTATTCATAAATATTAACGACAGGTCATTATAATTTTTGTCAATAAAATTATATAATACTTTAGTTTGGAGTTTTTGGGTTTGATGTGCAAGTATTTTTTATCGACATATTATATCAAACTCTATGATCCATCATCAGATTAATGAAAATAAAAGAAGAGAATAATGATATGATCCAAAAAGTTGATGGAAAAATACTTATACAGTTAAATCAATAAACTTCAAATTAATATTAATATTATAGACTACAGAAATTTTATCTCTGATCTAATACTTCAACCATTTTTACACAGGAATAATCTATAAAATTGTTATTAACTATTTGAAACCAATCTTTCGCAATTAAAAAGAGAAGGAAGAACATTGAGCAATATGAATCCATGATAGTTGATCTAGGGAATGAGTTTACACTTACATTTAATCTTGGAACTTGCCGAAGATAACAGTTAGGTAGCTTATAATGTGGTTGAGGATTTGGAAGTCTTGCAGACCAAGGAAAATTATATGTACAGTACATATTATCGTAAGCATTCAAAGAATCCTTGTCCCTGCCCACAGCTAAAGCTGTGACATTAGAGTCACGCCCATTGAGAACATCTGTTAAACCTCGCAATCCAAAGCGATGAGAATCTGCTTCAACGCCTTCAACTCTACTTCTACTTGTCTCACCAACAGCTGACTTGTGCTGCAAGTTATTTATGAGGCGCTGGTTATTTGAGCCCACTGTCTGCTGTGTATTGTTCCTGTTAGGAGTAGGAATTACCTGCTCACCATAAATCTAAATTGGTCAAGAGATTGTACTACTCCTCCTCCTCCTTTCAATGAGATTATTAAGAGGATATGGGAAGGTTGATAAAGTACCTGGGTGTAGAGTGGAAGAGCACCATAAAGAGTGGGATATAAAGGATGAAGATAAGCTACGTTGGCAGAAGTAATGGTTGGTGCCCCAGATGGAACTGCTGCATACATAGTCCCTGGCAAAGGAAATCCTTGTGCAGGTCCTTCAGTCTACAACAAACACCCAAGTTTCTTTAGTAATTTGGAAATTATTATAAGTAATAGCACCTGACAAAACATGCATATGTTAGATAATAATGTTTGTAAGTATTGTTTTTTAAATAGTTTTGGATCTGTCTGATTTTTCTTTTTTCAAGTATTTTTGTTTTATTAGGTTTATGATTCCTTTTGATTTCCGGAGGTGGAAATGTTTTTTTTTCTAAAAAATTTAGTGGGAATTGTTGCTGTTTAGAAATTATATAATTTTTCAATAATATTTAATTAATATGTTTATTTTTTCATTAAAAAATATGTCTTATAGATATCAAAAATAGTAAAATTTATTGTTATTAAAAATAATATTTAATAATTTAAATTTTTAAATTATAGTTTTTTAAATATAAATTATTTTCTTTTATAAAAAATCAATTGAACATGCAATAGGATATATTTAATCTATTTTTTAATCCTAAAACAATAAAGTGATTCTTTCTATAATAGAGGAGAGAAATAGCATTCAAATGGTAAAAAATTCAATTTTCATGCAAAAATAAAGAATGTAGAAATTTAACATCACTTCATGAAGGATTAGATTTACAGGTGTCATTAAAATAACAAAGAATTTAATTTTTTTTAAGAATAAAGAATATAAAGATTTGATATTATTTCATGAGGATTGAATTGCATAGAAGACATTTAAATTTAAATTTAAATATTTGAAAGAATTGAGAATTAACACCATTTAAATAAAATTAGAGCTTTCATAGAATCACTTATGAATACTATTAAAAAAAAATTATTATTATTAAAAGTAGAAGTTAGAAAAGTAAATATTAAAGAGGGGAAAAATAATACTTAATAATTAAAAATAAAATAGATTTAGATTAAAATAAATTAAAAATTTTAAAAATATATTTATTAGTGAATATGAAATAGAATTAAAAGAGAGTTGAACAATTAAATTTTACAAGGAATAATAAAATTAATTTAATTTTAAAAGGAATACTAAAATAGTATTAAATGATTAAAAAAATTTAAGTTTAAGAAACAAAACAAGTCAAAAAAAAATTATTGATAAACATGAAATAGAATTAAAAATGATATATATTTAATTTGAAACTTCATTATAATATATTTCAAAAAAAAATTCTATTCTAGTTTTAAAAGTTTTAGTAGTAGACTTTTTCTAAAAAAAAATTAATGTAAAAATATAATAGAATAAAATAAATAAACAATTTAAATATATCATTTAACTAATCAATATATACATATAATATTTATTAAAAAATTAAAAATATACATACATATATATATATACTTTCCAATCAATCAATCTAAAAATACATAGAATATAAATTAATTTCTTTTATAAAAAATCTATCGAACATGCAACCATGAAACAATATAATATTTATCTTTTTATAGTAGAGAATAGGAATACTAAAGAATTCAATTTTCATGCAAGAACAAATAACAATAAATAAATATATATTCAGGCTTCTTGCCTTTGGCTAAAAAAAAACTTAACAATAAATAAATAAATTGTTAGCTATTTAGAAGGCAAGAAATAGGGTTTCAGATAGGAGGGCAAGATACAGTAGAGGTAAGATGGCAAAAATTCTAACTTTGGAGCTTGGGGAGGAGGTGTAAGATGGGGCTCATAGGCAAATTTAGTACTCTATGGTGATCTCTTCTAGTGCTTAAAAATTGGATTGGATAGTCATGGTGTCCTTTCCTAGAAGCTCATGTGGTTATTTACCCCTATCTGTAGGGTTTCTTCATAGTTGTTTTCAGTTCATCAAAGGATAACAACACATTCTCAGAGAAAGGGATGTGATTTTGGGAGGCTATTATTTTGTTTTTAAGGCCATGGTTTCTAAGCTTTGACTCATTTATTAAAAATATTTAGGTTTCTTCATTATGGGAAAGTCTTCCAATCCTTTCAATTTTTGGGTGCATTTGACATTGAAGAATTCAGGTTATGCTCTAGATAGGTTTAATACATTGTCTATAGATGCCCACAAGCATTGTTTTAACAACTATAACTAGGATTCTTATAGAAAATGGATACGAGTAATGGTTTGCCTGAAAAAATTTGTTTGAAAATAAGAAATAACCATTAGACCTTTTTAAAAAGAACACTGTTAACATTGCTTTTAGATAGGACATGATGCAGATGAATGTAAGAAAACAAAAACCTCTCAATGATTATCATGGTGCAAAGAAGATCTTAGTTCCTACATTTTTAAAATTTCATATGTATTTGGAAGTTTCTATGTTTCCTGAGTGAGGGTATTCATCGAATTCATTTATAACAAAGAAGATCTTAGTTCCTACATTTTTCAATAGATTTATCTATTATTGCAACAAATTTACAGTATTTTTAAATTTATACAAAGAGAAAGAAAAGGAGGGGGGATAATTTTACTACTTACTCCATGGAATCGACCAGTTGGCAGAGGATTTTGATGACTTTGGTGTTGCTGAAGTATCTCCATTGGTGTACGAACATTTCCTCCTGCAACTAATATTCATCATTCATCTACTAAAGAGGAACTCTAAGCAATATATCCAATCTGCAAGAAGCAAAACCAGCTAAATCCTTTGGATCATAAGGCTAAACCTTAAGATTTTTATAAGATTTATCTGAGAATGAGTGAGCTGTTAGCCCTTGGATCGAGATCAAAAACTATTCTATTCAACTGAATTCAATGGCAATATGATGAAAACTATGTGTATATCATAAATATATTTATATTAGAACTTAACACAAGGAGACGTCTTTCGCTTTGCATGAATTTCTACATGAAGAAGAACATTACAAGCGTGGCACGTGTCTTATTCCTGCGTATCTCAAGACATGCTATCTTGATTTAGAAATAGAATTTTATCATATTATCCCAATCCTTTATAACAGTTCTTGCTACATTATAAGAGCAGATTATTAGCCTGTACTTTTGAGATTTATAATTATACTGCAATTTTGAGATTGAGAATTTTGATATTATTCATATTAATTTTCTTTTCATTTTAAGTTAATATTGTGGAATGATTTAGTATAATTATATATTAATAAGTGGTATATTTTTGTGTTAAATTTGGTTCCAGTATAATTTTGTATCTATTTTATGCATTTGATTCTATCTCATCTCTATTTACTCACATTCTTATATATTTACACATTGAATTTGTTAGCCTACATTCACATTCATGTTCAAACATTCATCCATTGTCATTTATATTATATTTGTATGTAGGTTGAAGGGATGGCATTTCAAGAGTCTTCTCATCTTTGTTGTTATTATTGAATTACTTCCTTCTAGAAGCTACAAACATCATTTTCCCTACATACAAATATAAATGACAAAGATATCTAGAAATTGTTTTAAAATGTGGACATCCTGCTGATTTGATACTTGAATCCATAAGGAAACAAGAAATTCAAATTTATTTATGTGATTTTTTTCAATTATAATGATAGATTCTATAACTAGTGAATATAATCTTTGATATATTTTGTGATGCAGGAGCATCCATGGTCATGGACAATCTTGCATCAACCAAAAAACATTTCCTTGCTTTGTTTTGTATTTCAATAAGGGCTGATGTGGGGAATTAATTATTTTAATTTCCAAATATTATAATTCCTCTATGGTAATTTATAATTGTAATTTTGGAGGTGGATTTACTAAGGTGAAGGTTACAAGGACAACTTGGAGGAATATTCTAGCCTAGGCATCCATTTGAAGGTGGGGACCACTCATCAATGTATGTCCTTGCATGTTGATTTGTATGATTTGCATGCTCTTGCATGTTGAGGTGCCCAAGTTTGCATATTGGTGCATGTTCTTTCATGGAGCTATTAAAGCCATCAAATAATAATGAAGCACACCAGATTGACCAAGTTTGATTGGCCATGCTTTAGGCGACCATGTGAAGGCCATTTGAGCATTGAGTATTTTTTATTATTTTATGATTTATTCTCCAAATGATGCATGGATCTTCCAAGGAGGTTTTATTCTTGTGGTTTTAGAAAACCATAGTGATTTTTCTCATTCACAAGTCTATATATTTAGGCCTTGTCATTTGGGAAGATGGCTTTGAGAGTTTTTGCAAGTGAGATGGGGAGATGCTGCCAAATTGAAGAGAGGATTCGAAGACTCCATTGTTGCATATTTCTATTTGCATAGAAGCCCATGTTTTAGGGAGCTAGTTGTTGATGTTTAGCTTCATGAGGTATTGCCCCAGTCGGCCAAGAGACAAGTCATAATTAATTATAAACAAATTTTTATACTTGTTGGTTCGGCTCAAGTGGAAGCTTATTCCTAGATTGGTATAAAAAGGAGAGAGACTCTCCTCATTCATCACAATTCAATTAATTTCACTATTTGGTGATCAAGAAGAAGTTTTCCATCAAGAATAAATTCGCCATCAAGAAGGAAGTTCGCTCTTGTGATAGTGTTGGATTTTATTATTGTACTCTACCTACATTGGCTTGATTCTCAAGTGTGAATTTTTGCAGTATTGTACCTAATTTTTTATTAGTAAAGTGTTGTTGGGTTTTTCTCCCTTGAGTAGAAGGGTTTTCCTAGGATAAAATCTTTGTGTTACTATTCTATGTTTATTTTTCTTGCTTACTGTTCATATCTAATCTAAAAACAAAATGGTATCAAAACCATGTTCAAGAAAACTAATTAGATTTGACTAAGCAAAAATTCCAGGTTGTGTGGAACTGAACAGTTTTGTGTTTAGGGCATGAAAAATGGATGTGAAGACCACATGTGGGAATGGAGGGAGTTGAGAAAGAAAGGGGTCGTGTAGCTTTATTGACCAAGTCAATGGGCATGTGGAGGAACTCTGAGAGCATAGGCCACATGGAGTCTTGGAGGACTCATGAGAAAATTTGACTGATTTTCTTGCAAACCTGAGTGAAGGGCGCGACTGGTGAAGATGGTTGTTGGTGTGTTTGAGATCTTCACTATTGGAGTCATGGATGGAGGGTGCGATCAGGATTTTGAGGGTAGTTTATTGAAGGTTGTGATAGGGCTTGGAAGAAGTTTGGAGAAGCTTAGTGGAAATAGAGGTTTTGTAGCTAACAGTTTAGGAATTGGCTTCAAGGTTTCAAAGGTGGTTAAAGTTTTCAGTGTTGCTCATTTTTGGTAATACGAATCCTTACTCTTTGTGGTATTTGGTTAATCTAGAAATGGGGTATGTCTATCCTTTATCTTTCGGATTTATTTGTCTTGAATCCTCAAAAACCCTATTGCTAGGGCATGCCATGAACATGTATTTTGTTTATTGTGTCATCCATTTAAAGATAGTTTAAAAGGAAAATTAACTTGTGTTAAAAGACAAACATATCTAGTGGCTCGGAAAGGCAGTTATATTATTAGTTTGAAAGTTTCATTTTGGACAGATGGCAGCCTGATATGGAACATAGATTGTTTATTTAAATAGTGATTTCACACTATCTATGATCTACTGCAAGTGTCATTGGAGGCATAAAGAGCATCATCTATGGTTGGGATCCAATGCACTATTCTAGAGCCATCAAAAGACAGATTGCAGGTCTGTGACCAACACACCAAATTAGATTGTAACAACAGATTTAAGTGACTATTTGCAAGTCTCTGACAAGTGTTCCAAATCAGGTAAGGAAGGACATTTTGGGTATTACAATTAGCAATTGATGGAGAAATAATGGCTATCACCATTAGTTACCTATTCACTATTAGACTTCTACAACTTACAAGTAGTCTGATGCGAATTCCAGACTATAATGAAGTTGTGGCATCCTTCTTCATGCTTCCTATGAGTTTTGCATTACACACTATAATTGAATGTAACTCATGGTGTTCACAACTATTCAGCAATACTATT
>VDFB02073899.1:0-28618 GCA_007258455.2 Sequoia sempervirens | reverse complement strand
TGAGAAGTAATTTTTCTCTTCTTATTTGCATTTCATCACTTGAGCTTCAACAAGGATTGGGAAAGGGTCGTTTGCTTATTTGACACCAATCCAATATGGAATAGGTACCTTGTTTTGCTTCTATATATTTAGTTGATTTTCTTAGTTATTTGTTTTCATCTTTGAAGCATGGCATTTGTTATTTCATAGAAATATCCGATAAATTTACACTTGACTAACCCTTGTTTGAGGTTATTGATTTGTGCAGCATTTTGGTGTACTTCTGTGTTGTAGGAAGTGAAGTCATGGGAAATGAAGTAGGAATACTATGATCCATAGGTGATTGATTATCAAAACTATTAGGAAGGGATCTAGAAAACCAAATATCCATGATGAATGGTATATCACAGGATGACATGAGTCTCAAACTATGTCTAATAATAGTATTGCTAATAGCACACCAAGTTGTAAAGCTCATACATGTTTTACAAACTTAGTGTGGAAAACCAAAATGGAAAGAGGATTAAAATGCAATGAAATGACCTAGAATGAAATGTGTAAATGCAATTTTCAGATTCTAAACAAGGTAATTTGTTGATTACACTATGCCACAATCTGAAAATGAAATTTTGTAAATGCAATTTTGAAACTAGGCAATGCAATAAATGAACCAAATTAAGCTAGATCTAATGAAAAGAATGAAATAGAAACTTAACAAACTGAAACAAAGATCTGATAACAACAAACAAAAGCACAAAAATGAAGTTTTTGATGCTGTAAAATATAGATTCAAACTTGATTCGGGACTAAATCACCTAGGTGGGCGAATGAGTCCCACTAGGGTTTTTGATAGTTTTAGATAGTGAAAAATAGACAACATAGAATACCCAAAAATCTGGGAAAAAGACTTGTATAGGGTAATCACCTAGGTGGGCGAATGATTCCTAGAATAGGGTTTCCAAAGTAGATTCAACAAATTCTAAGTTGATTTTAGGGTGTCTAGGTTGTATGCTCAATGAATGTTTACAATTATAGATTTCCAATAAAATTGAATGATTCAAAATGCAAAAATGCAACCTATATGCATTTTTCATTAATTCAATGTTTAGAAGTCCTAAATACAAATTAACTTATGCAAGTCTAATGCAAAGTTAATGCAAAATATATCTAGGACAAAAATGTTCTCCAAATAAAAAATTCAAGGGTCCAAAGGTCGGGTTCACCAGAATGAACCAAAGGAAATAGGTGTCCAACCTTTTGGGGAGATGGAACTTGGACCTATTTCGCACTTTAGTTCATTAGGAACCTAGATCCCTCAACCAAGTGACTCGATTGAGGGAAGGAATAGGGGGTTTATTTATGTTATTGGATGGGGGTTCACCATTAAATGAAGCTTCAAAGGATAAATGCAAACATGTATGCACAAAACCCTAGAAACTTGAAAGCATGAAATCACATTAATAAATAGAAATGGAACAAAAAAGTACCTAGAAGAATGATGGGATGAAAGAAAGGTTTGAAACTCAAAAAATCTACCTAAATTGAAGTGCATTAGGAATGATATGCCAAACTGGGCGATTTAGTCTTGCTACAAGATTTCAGGATAAAATATGGAATCTATTGGTGACTGACGAGGATATATAAAAAGCTGATAAAAAGGGTGTACTGGGACTCATATGCCCAGTAGGGTAATTTAGTCTCATTACTAGCGTTTGACTAATATTTTTGTAGCCTCTAGTGATCTTCTGTATCTTTCATCTTGTCCGATCTTCAAGTTTGAAAATTTGAATTCTGGTCTGCAGGTGAGTTTCCATGAAGATGAAAACTTTTGCAACTTTGTCTTCAAAGGATCTTGAAGCTCCAATTCACCTATATCAAACCCTTGGAATGAAGGTTGAAAAATTGTGTGAAATGGATTCAATGGATGTGGATCTTGACTCTTGATTGAATGCTTGAAGCTTTGTCTTGAATTCTTGTTTGAATCATGAGACCTACATCACAAATGTTAGCTCACAAACACACATAATGCATGAAGACTTTGACATGATGCTTGAATCTTGAATGTAGCTCCAAATACTTGATGATTTACTATTGAATGCTCTTGTAAATTCCCGTGCAATCTTAGGATGCTTGAAAACTTGCTACCTTGTTCTCCTTAAAATTGCTTAGATGAAATTATATGAAATAACCTTGTATTTATACTTGTTTATACCTAATTTCCCAAAATTACAACACTACAAGTCGACATTCAAAATTTGAATCTAAGGATAGTAAAATATTTCCAAGAAATTAATTTAGAATAGGCCCTAGGTTAAAGCGGGACTCATACACTAGGTTGGGCATATGAGTCTGAGTGGCTCAAACCTAGGACACACATTTCAAGAAGTGTTAAGTTAAATGTAACATTTAAAATTAGGCCCCGAGATCTAGATGGGACCCATATACCCAAAGGGGCGTATGAGTCCTAGATCTTTAGATCTAGAACACACAACCAAAAATATTAAATTTTGATTTTTCATTCGTTAAATGTTAGGATTATCCTTAGAAAAATACATTTAATTAGGCTTGTGGATGCAAAATAGGAACAATTACGGCATAAATAAGCCATGTTTTAACAAGGAGGGTCCAAACAAGTGTGAAAATGTAAAGGGATTCATTTTTCTACACTACATGTTTGAATGGTATATATGTCATTAAGTTGTATAGGTTTGGTTTGAAGGTTACATCAAATCATATATTGTGCATAGCATGTATGCTCATGCATCAATGTCTCTTGTGCATGATTATTGTATGACTATTGTGTGAAGGAACATAGCATATTTTCCATTAGATTGTATGGGTTTTTGTAGAGTGCTTATTCATACAACATGGCTCAATAAGTTTCACTCTTGTGCATGATGATTGTATGGATTCTACATGAAGGGTCTAATGGTATATATGGCATTGAGTTGTATGATTTTTATTTTAAGGTTGCATCAACATTATATGGTGTGCCAATAAATAAAAAATAAAAAAACTATATGGTGTGCCTAGTGTGATTGTTCATGCATCATGGTTGATTGACACTAACTCTTTTGCATGATTCAATTGCATGTATCTTGTGTGAAGGATCTAATGGCATATATTGATCATTGAGTTGTATGGGTTTTTTTTGAAGGTTGCATCAAAATCCTATAGTGTACATAATGTGCTTGTTCATGCATTAGCAATGCAGAATTAAGGGAGTAATCAGTGCCATAAGAAGATGTGTAAACTCAAATGATAAGAGGGTTGAGCAGGTGAAGAGATGAAGAAAACCAATAAAATAATATTCTAAAATGAGTGTACAGGTTGTGGATAGTGTGAGGTGATAAGGAGTATAAAGAATAAAGAACAAACATGAATTTGAAAACATGTGTAGACACATATTAGAGGATAGTAGAAAATGAATTACAGAGTAAAATAATTAAGGGGGAATTTTGAATAGAGAATTTGTGCATTGAATCTTAAATAACTGGAAAATTGTAAATCATATTTTGTTCCTAACATGGAAAGATATTAAAATAATTGTATTGTGCCTTTAATGGTCTTCAATCTGAGTTAAAGTTTTAAAATTTGAGGTAGAGTATTTGCTTGTGATTTTGTGTTTTGTTGGGGTGTGTTTTTTGTGAGAGATTTTTCTTTTGCATCACACTTTAAAATCGGATATTAATAGATTAAGGTGATAGTACTAGGGGAGGATATTAGAATAGAGGATGAGGAAATTCAACAAATTAGTTCTAGATATAGTGACTTGGAAACCCTATAGAGGCATGCGAAAATGAACAATGATAGATGGATGGTAGTTCATAAAGAGGCACACCATTGTGATGGAGATATTCTCCTACAAGTATGCATATTTTATTTTTGATTATAGAAGTTAGTAGATCCACAATATCTAATATAGAAGAGATATTTGAGATTTCCACTTTGACCATAAGATACATAATTATTAGCTAAATTGTGACATAGATACCCATAGATGATGAATCATGATAAGGAGGAATTGTAGCAAGGGTAGGGAAGAAAGAAGGTTGTAGCTATAAATGACCCATTAGAGGCTATAGGTCATAGTGACGAGGATGCAAACATGAGAGAGACAAAGGAACCACTAGAGATGGCCCCTATCTAAGAAAATAGAAATGATGATCACTCACCCATACTATAGGGCCTCAATCATTGATCTAATTTGAATATATAATCCAACAATTTGGCATCAATTTAACCTTCAGACATAGGAATATCTAGAATTACTTGAAATCCAAACTTGGATTTTGATATTGTGTGGAAACATGTTGTCTAGGTTGATGTAGTGTTCGTCTAATTTGATAAATGAATATTTGAAATAATTTTAAGATTCCTTAGTTATATTCCTATGATAACATGAATCGTTATTTTCAAAACATATGCTAGAATAGGTACATGTTCATGAAGAAAATACTCTATTTTGAACATTCATTTGAATTTAGATTTTGTGATAAAAAAATAAACCAAGGACCTAATTTCTATTAATTAGGTAAAACTAGAAATACATAATGATAATATTCATATTCATTACTCAATTGATTGATTATTGAATTCAAATAATAGAATACATGTATAAACCTTTTGGACGAGTGAATCAAGATGAAACATATTGAATAGATCATGAGTTAAATCATAATTATGATAAAAATTAAATTAGTTAGGCGAGAAAGAGGTATCCCTTGATTAGATGGGGGTGACACTTGATTTCCATTGATTAATAATTGATGAGGTAATATTGACAATTAAAAAATTTAAATAAAGGGTGATAGATGTCATTATTAGCTACCTTGGTAAGAAATAAATTAACCTAGTGTCACATTCCCCAAAAATAAATTATCCTAATAGCACATTCCCTAAAACACTAAAATTTAACATGTAACTATGTACACTAATTAGTTCATCAATGAAAAGTTTCAAAATATCAAGTTCTCAAGTCAAGGCCTTTGGTGACAAGTTTTATGGCATTGGAGAATGTTGGTAGATAAAAATTAAGCAATGCAATGTCCTACACAAAAATGTTAAGGCAATTATTGCTCCCTTTTAATGATCCAAATTGAGGTGCTCCTACAATGTATGCTCCTTGAAATTATAGGACTATAGATGATCAATGGCTCCTTGATACATTCAAATGATCAAGTGAATGTGTTTAAATACTAAGAAACAACAAAAATAATAATTGAAATGGCATAGAATAAATAGATTTATATATTGAGATAAGGATTAAGTGTGAGGGAATTAAGGATAAAAATATATGGGAATAAATGTAGAAATGCAAGAGATCAAGTCAAATGCATGAGAATGTGTGGAAGTGGGAGTAAATGAATGTGGCTAGGGATTGGGGAAATGAGATAAAATTAGCACAAAAGTGTGTTACATGTGACTATGTAATTATATTAAGATATTTTTTCAAATGGATCTGAAACTAATTGAAATCAACATGGGTAAGAAAATCTCACCATTAGAAAATACTCTAATGGAAAAACAAAACTTTTTTTTTTCACTTTTTATGTATCTTTAAAATTTCCTAAAATTTGGTTATTCTAACTAACATTTCTTGTAAAGGAAAATAAGATTTCCCTCAAGGTTAATTTTTAAGCTAATCTAATAAAATGCATACAAGTAAACATTATTGATCTAGATTGGCAATGCTATGGTTATAGGAAATCAAGATTCTAATATTAAATGCAAAGTTACTTAAAATAAATAAATAAAACAAGAGCACTTAGCTTTATGACTAAAGAATCATTATCATTTGATGAAGATTTTTTAGTATGTTCCTTATCTACATGAAAATAATTATAAGTATTTGGAGGAATAAGTGGAGGCTATAAGAATGAGATTAAATTCAAAAAAAATCACCATTTTTTATTACATATATACATCAAGGTAATTCTTCCAAAAGATATACATGTCTGAAATCTATTCCTGAGGACTTGATAACCAGCATGGAGTCCTGACAGTTTGAAGGCATTTGAAGGGGCGGTGGAGACCAAGGTCACGCAGAGGAACATGCAAATTAATAGACAACATTATGTATGTTACTCCTAATATTAAATCTTTGCTAAACGTTTTCTTTTGTTACTCATTTTAATATAACATTCCAAATAGTTTGTTGCCGTCTTTGTCCCCCGCCTGTGAAATAATCACTACATTTGCCTTCATTTTTTCTTTTCTATGATTAAATAGTGCTTAGTTTTGGTTGATACAATTACACTTTAGTTTCAAGCTTTGGTGAGATCAAATAGTTTGAATTTTGATTCATATTGCAGACTGGCCAAAGGAATTTCTTTATCATATGGAAAATTGAAACTGGCAGATAAATCCCAGAGAAATCTGTGAGATATTTTTGGAAGAGACAATGGTATATGTAGGGAAAAATTAGAATATATACCCGTGTAGCTGCACCACTAAACCTTTCAATGATCAACAAGAAGAACTACTTTTATTTTTAACATAAATATAGTATTTGAATCAATTTCCTGAGATATTATACACACAACTTAATGAACATATATTCTTGTTTTTGGATTGAAAATCATACAAAACCTTAAATTTAATTTGCCACACTTGAAAGACTAGTCTCTAATGTGCTTTCACCTTTAGAGTTTATGAGGGAGATTGTCATGCTTTCACCATTTAAAGGGAAGTCCTACGTTATCAACCTCATCTATCTCTAGCCCTAGTCTATATTCCCTTAAAAAAATTCCTTTGACAAGTCTTACTAGCATTTGAGCCCTTTGTCTCACCAGAATTAAAAAGAACAACACTACGGTTCTACATTGACATTGACAGGGCTAGCATGAATACTGAAGC
This sequence comes from Sequoia sempervirens, assembly GCA_007258455.2. Lineage (NCBI taxonomy): Eukaryota > Viridiplantae > Streptophyta > Pinopsida > Cupressales > Cupressaceae > Sequoia > Sequoia sempervirens. The sequence goes on along the minus strand of VDFB02073899.1, from coordinate 21,781 downwards.
TCTGGTTATTTCTCCCACCTCTATCCTCTTTCTTTCTTCTTCCATTCCTTTCAAATGGAGTAAGAGGAGAAGCCATTGTGGGCAAGACAGGGTGCCCTGCAGTAAGCATGGGTGGTTGTGCAAGGATTTAGATAGTATGGAGTGTTGTGTCGTATCTGATTTAAATCTTGCCTATTCCTCTTATTTCTAAACTCCTCTCTGCACATCCCTTTCCCTTCTGTACAATCCCAAAGCACTTCACTATAGCAACTTCTATGTTTCTAACCTTTCCCTCTAAAACATGTTTGAGTACTGAAGTTCATCCTCTAAGTTTCTAACCTCTACCTCTGCACAATCCTAGGGCATACATATTGAAAAGGCCAAGCTTTTTGCGACTCAGACATAAGGAATATCAATTGCTCAGGTTCAAACGAATTAAAAGGCTGTTCCATAAGTGATGGAAACTACGTTCTCAAGATTGGTCGCACATTACAATAGCAAAAGATAAATTAGCCCAATGAATTGACAAACTGCTTCATTCAAAAGATCCAACCTTCAAATTTCATTATAGTAAAACAATTTCTACTTTTAAATTTGAAGGTGGTAAAACTAAATATTTTCTTTTCTTTTATCTCCTACAATTGCATATAAATTCTTCTACAATATTATGTATCCATGAAAACCACGTTCTAAAATTTAATCCATTCAATTAATTTTAAAATTTAAAATCTGCTTGAATAAGCCTAATTTTAAACATGTGGTTTTCACGGTGATGAGAAGAAGCTTCCAGAAAAATTACACAGTTAACTAGCCAAGACAAATTTACTGCAAAACTTTTTTTCAAAACGATATGATGAACTAGGGTAATAAACATAAAAGAAGAATCACATTTTCAACTGCTTTTTATATTAAAATGTTTTTTTCCAGAATTGCATGCACTTAGTCTCTTCATAATAAGACTGTTTAGGGTAAAGCAGAACATTATTAATCATCGCTCCAGATATCGATGGCAGTTTGAGAATTTAGCCAGAAATTTCAATGATTTTGAGTTGAGGCTGTGGTTGAGGGCGCTTCGGCACTGTCACAGTCAGCACCCCATTCTCCATGCCAGCTTTCACCTCATCCAGATTTGCATTCTCAGGTAGCCTGATAAGCCTCTTGAAGCTCCCTCTCCACCGTTCAACACAGTGATATTTCTCCTCCTCCACCTTCTCTTCTTTCCTGCGTTCTCCGCTTATTTGAAGAATTCGACCGTCTAACACTTCTATTTTCACCTCCTCTTTCTTTAATCCTGCAAGAACGACAAAGATAAAAAGGGAAAATTTGTTCAAGCAAAAATCGACAATCAAACAGTGAATAAATAAATACCAGGAAGGTCGGCCTTGAAGATATGAGCATCAGAAGTTTCCTTGCAATCCACGTATATCTGGGCAGGTCCATATGCTTGATGATATTGCTCATACAGGTCAGATTTGCATTGAAGGTCAGACATTTGGTAACACACACTAAATCAATCAATCTATCAATCTATTACAGAAAAGGCTTCACGATCTCTCTTGTTGATTCAAAAACGCCAGATTGAGGTGTATATATATATATTGCTCAAATCTGTTCCAGCCGTTTCCAAAGGAATATATAACCGTTTCACTTTACACGCGGCACTATGTTATTGGACCGGGTAATAAAATACAATGAGGCATTTAACTTCCTTATGGGACCAGATTAAACTTTTACCTAAAAGGAGGGAGGGATGTATTGGAAATGAAGATGGTCGAGAGATCCAAATTACACGACGATAACTATTATTTTAATCTATTCAAAATTTTAAAAACTTTTATAAAAAAAATATTTAATCTACTCCAATATCCATGCAATTAAATCAAGGTTCCTTCTTATAATTAGAAATAAATATAAATAACAACCATTGTTAAATGTATTGTAGTCTTTATTAAATAAAAGACCTTTTTTAGACTTATAATGAGAGCTTATAAGTATTTTAACTTTTTTGGTTAATTTGTTTTTCCTTTTGGAATTAAAGAATGAGAGGGTGTAAGGGTTTTGTCTCATGATTTTGTTTATTGATTTTATTTAAGATACCATCTCGTATATGGTAATAGGTTATAGTTTTTTATTTTGATGATATTTTAAGGAGTCACAACAGCCCCAAAAATCCACAAACAACAACAAAGCAGCGAAATTGACAGGTAGAGGGGACCTATCAATTAAACAACTGTTACATGATCTTCCCCATCTTCAAAAAGTCTGAACCTCCTTGGTTAGAAGAACTGGACTATGTTGCCACTAGTATGAGCATACAAACCTTTCAATAGGCATGTCATTAAGGTATTCTCTTGCCAGATTCCTTGGCACAATCCGAGCCATTGCTAAAGCTTCCAACCCAAGTTCAAGATTCCAGTGCTAATTCCACCATTCAATTGGGTAGGAAAAACTAGGTAAAGTCTCCAATACAAAGCCAACAAAATAACCACTGCTGTTATCACCAATAGACTTCAAATTTCCCCCCTTGTCCCATTCATACTTCATATCATTGCTCTCAGACAAAGTTATGCAATCACTTTTGACCAAACTCTTGACCACATTCTTGAAAGATCTTCCATGATCATGCTTATACTCCCATAACTCACTATCCCCTTCAATCCAATGAGACTAAAAGCTACAGTCAACTAAAACTTCAACATCTATCTCATGTGGTGTAACTATAATCCTATTAGTTGAATTTTGTTGCAATTCCACACCAATTTTTTTATTGTTCCTCACTCTTCAAATTATTTGTCTCATATGCTCCTAAATTATTTGTACCCACATTCTTCCTTCCTTCTCCCTTCTCCTCCTCCAAGAGCCTATAGAATTTATTTGTTAACCTGCTTTCATCAGTGAAGTTCTCTCCTTTTCCCCTCCTTGATTTATTATGGAGTGTGAAGTCGTTTATGAAGACCTTATGGTCAAATTTTGAATGCTTAGGTTAACTTATACAAGGCTATCTCAAATTTATAGAGAGACTAGAAAAAAAAAAATTGGTCGGTAACAGAGTTTCACTTTTGACTAGAGCTATGAACCAGTGAGGTCACAATGGGGGGACCCCATCCCCGAGTACATGTTGAGGTATTGACACCTCCTTGGTTTTCCTTCTGTTGTTATCTCTAATCACCAACTCCTTATCACTCCTTTTCATTTTTTAGTCCAGGCTCGAGTGCTACCACCTTATCTCTCTGAACTGATCTCCTTATCCCTCTAGCTCCTTTTCTCTCCAATATTTTGAGTTAATCTCCTTATCTCTCCACCTTATCACTCCACGAACACCTTATCTCTCCAATCCTTCCTCCAGTTGGCTCCATCGACACCCCTTATCTCTCCACCTCCTTATCACTCCACAGACTCTCCTTATCTCTCCATTTTATCCTCCACCAGTTGGCTTCACCTCCACTACTTCGAATTTCACTGAGTCTCTACTTTTTTCTCTGGTGTATACCCATGTATCTGTCACAGAGTCTTGCATGGCCTGAACACCACTCCACACCCCCCATGGGACTTGTGTGGCCTAAACACCACTTTGCATCCTTCGTTCGTGAACAACTCTTGTACATCATACAATCCTCGAACAATGTTCCTTCATACCTTCAAGTAGTGGAGAGTCTCAAACATGAGAAGACCCTCTGAACAGGGCTTGTGACTTATCGTCACACTGCAGGGTCAACCCAACTAGAAAAAAACAAATTACTTGTAAACTTCGTTTAACAATTATAATAAATAAAAGATGTATTTTTTTTTAGGAGGGGTAGAAATACCTCTCCACAAACTCTTAAGGATGTTCATGGACATCCTTCAAGAGGTCTTTCTTTGTTCTTTTTTATGTTATTTTTAGTTTTTCTATTTTAAAATTTTATTTAATTAAATTGTTTAGTTAAATCAAATATATATTTTAAAATTTAATCAAAATAATTTATTTATTGCTAATTAAACAATTATAAATATATTTCTTATAGGTATTACATAATTAATGAAAATTTAAAACAACAACTACTTTCACTTATGTTTAGAAAATTTGGTAAGACAGCTAAAGGGTAAGATGACAACTCACTCACTTAAATTATTATTTTTTATAATGGATGTTATTAGAATGTTGTATATTTTATGGAATTTAATTGAATAAAAATATATGAAATTATGGAAAGTGACATTTATGTTTGTGAGTTCTGATTGTATGGGTTTCATTTTTAGTTTTGATGTTGTATATTCCATTGAGTTGTATGAGTTATATTTGAATTTCTAATGACATATATGCCATTGAGTTGTATGGGTTTTGTTTGAAGGCTACATAAAATTCTTACCACGTGTTCTTAGTGCACTAATTTATTGATCATGGTTGAGTGACATTTACTCTTCTACATGATGATTGAATAGATTTTGCAAGAATATATTTTAATGACATGTAATTTAATTGTATGGATTTGTTTGAATGTTTTAACAACATATATGTCATTGTGTTGAATGGGTTTTGTTTAAAGGTTACATCAAACTCCATTGGTGTGTCTAGTGTGTGTCCATGCATCATGGTTTAGTAACATTGACTCTTGTGCATGATTATTGTATGAATTTCTATGAAAAATCTAATGGTATATGTGTCACTAATTTTTAATTGTATGGGTTTTTTTCTAGGTTCTAACCATATATATCATTTAGTTCTATTGTTTTTATTTAAAATTCAAATAAAACTCCTATGGTGTGTCTAGTGTGCTTATTCATACATCATGCTTGAGAGAAATTGACTTTTGTGTATAATACTTGTATGAATCTTATTGTCATGAACTTTAATACACAATAAAACTAAACACACATAATGGTTAGTGACATTCAATCTTGTGCATTATGATTATATGGATTTTGTTTGAAGGGTATAATAAAAATTCTTTAAGTTGTATGGATTTTTTTTTATAGTTTATAATGGTGTATATGAGATTAAGTTGTATGGTTTCCACATGAAACTCATATCATATGCCTAGGGTGCTTACTCATGTAGTAAGGTTGATGATTGCATGTAAACGGTTTAATGATTAGTTGAGTCTTATGGGATTTATATAAATTCTCGTAGCTAATTTGCATCTAACCATTATGGAATGTTTGGTGTTCTTGTGCATTAAGGTTGATGGCATTGACCAAGTATAACTAACTATATTACATTTTTTTCAAGGGTCTAATTATGGGTCTTAGTGTGCATATGTATTAAGGTTAAATGACATTGATTATATTCCCATTGTACATAATTTAATCATATGCCATGCCTAATGTGTTTGTATGTGCATCATGGTTGAGTGACACTAACTAGACTTATGTTGGATGTTTTTAGTTGAATGTGGCATGCATGGTTTGCACTAGAGTTGAATGACATATATGGCATAGCATCCTATAATTTTTTTTTCTTTTGTGTTGAGTATGCATTGTGACTAGTGTTCACCAAAATCATATGGTGTGCCTAGTGTTCTTATTCATGCACAATTATTCTATGAACTTTTGAGTGTAAGCCTTGAAATGACATATATGTCATTAAGTTTTATGTATTTTTGATGGAAGGTTACAAATGATTTTGCATGGATTTTGTTTGAAATTTTCTTGGTTTAGTGGCATTGATGTTATGACATAATGATTGTAGAACATTTGCATGGAGGGTCTAGTTACACATATCAATCAATTGTATGATGGGTTTTATTTGAAGGTACTAATGATATAAATGCCATTATATTGGTTTTTTTAAGCTTGCATCAAATTGTATGATGTTCTTAGAATGTTTGCTTATGCATCATTGTTGAGTGATATTGATTATTCTACATTATGGATTTGGTTTGAAAGTACTATTGACATATATTCCCTTGAGTTATATGAGTTTTGTTTGAAAGTTTTATCAAACTTATATGGTGTGCTTGTCTATGCATCATGGTTATGTAGCATTGAATCTATATGTGATGGTTCTAATGGAATGCATCCTGCTAGTTTCATTGATTTTGTGTGGTGTTCATCATGAATAGTGTACATCAAGCTCCTATGGTGTGCTTATTCATGCAATATGGTTAGTGACACTCACTATTGTGCATAATGATTATACATTTTTTTGTGAAGGGTCAAATGGTGTATATTTCATTGAGTTGTGTTAGGTTTATTTGATTGTTTCATCAAACACCTACATATGGTGTGCATAGAGTGTTTGTCTGTGCACCATTGTTGAGTGATTAATTTTTATCATGATGATTATATCACTTTTACATGAACACTCTAATGACATGTCATTTACTTGTATGGATTTTGTTTGAAGCTTTTAATTAACTTTATTTAATTGACGTGTATATATGATTTTTAGGGTTGCATCAAAATTATATGTTGTACATAATGGGTTAGTTCATGCATTATGGTTCAATGATAATGAGTCTCATGCATGATGATGTTAGAGTGTTTTTTGGAAAGGGGTTTAATGGCGTATGTTAATGAGTTGTAGAGTTTTTTTGAAAGATAAACTAGCATATATGGCATTCAGTTGTGCAAGTTTTGTTTGAAGATTGCATGAAACTCCTATGGTGTCGCTAGTAAGCTTGTCTATGCATCATGGTTTAATGACATTCTCTTTTTCATGATGAGTTTCTAACTGTAATGTAAATGGGATGATGAGATATATTTCATTGAATTCTAAGGTTCTTTTTAAAGGTTCTAATAATGTAATTTATTGAATTATTTGGGTTTTGTTTCAAGTTTACATCAAACTTCGATGATGTGGCTAGTTCCTTTTCATGCATTATGATTGAGTGACATTGAATTTTATGCATTATGTATGTATGAACTTATATGTTACTGATTTGTATGGATTTTTTTAAAAGTTTCATCAAACTCCCATGGTACCTATTGTGTTCGTGTTTGAATACATCATGGTTGAGTGAATTTGACTCCTACACTTGGTGAATATCGCTTTTGCATGAAGGACTTAATGGCATACTTCATTAGGTTTCATGGGTTTTATTTGATATATCTAAGACATATTATTAAGTTTTATGGATTTTTAAAGGTTGTATCAAAATATTATGGTGTGGCTAATGAGCTTGTTCATGAATCATAGTTGAGTGGTGTTGATTCATGTGCATGATGAATTAGAACTTTTGTGTGAAGGGTCTAATGAGATATATTGATGCAAGAGCATCACTCTCAATGCGTTTTTTATGCTTTATTAGGGTGTTAGGAGTTTTTTTTGTCTTAGTAGACATATGGAGGGATCCATGAGGATCATTTTAGATGGTTTAGATAGCTTTGATAGGCCTAGAATTCAAACTTATGGTTTCCCGCCAAAAAGACAAATTTGAATTTCTAGATGGATTTTGGCTTGCTACAAGGTTGGTGATTGTTCTCAAATAATTTTTTGGCTTTCCTAAGTCTAAAAATGTCTTAAAGGACCATGGGAATCATGTAAGGTCCTTGTTGTTATTTTGTTTCTTAGTTCATGTTTGAAAAGTTGTAAAAGAGAGCATAATTGTCAAATTAATGACATCGACATTAGGTTTTTGAATAAAAGACATGCTTGAGTTGGTAATTTTTTTGTAGTTCTTGGATGCTAAATCAATAAAAATATACGCTCCAAGAAGTGGAGGAGCAATATTTTCATGATAAGCCCCTTTTTTTGACAAGTTTGTGATAGTTTTCCTAAAGAAAATAGCAAAGAACAGATTGGTATGGCCTTGTACAATCAAGTTGTAGGATTGTGTTTGTGTGGGATGATGATGACATGTCTTAAGGTTAAAATACAATAAATGTTTGAGGTGATTTCATTTATTTTTTCTCAAGTTATGATCAAAATAGTGCTCACTACTCTATTTTTAAACTAGCATTTCCAATAGTAAATATTTTCCCATAACTTTTGTTCTAACTATGGGAAAAATCTAAAACTTGGTAGAAACCTTCATTTAATTTCTGCCCAAGGTCTACCAAAGGGGAGATCTTGAAAGTGTTGCAGGTGAAAGTTATGCAGGTCGGAGTGCAAGAGGGACTGATAAACCTTAGAAATTCTTAAGGGTTTAGTATTTTTTGTCTTTTGTTGAGTTACCACAGTGGAGCTAGGGTTTGATAAGACCCTATAGAGGTTGTTAAATATTGGTGAAGCTTGAGAAGGAAGAAAGGAAGAGTTGCATCATCCCAAATAGCAATAGGTCAGTTTGAGGTGTTGAGAATAGTTGAAACCATCCTCTCCCATTACTCTTGTTTGTCCACAAAGTGCAAAAGGTTGTTTTCCTATACATCAAATATATGCTAATTTTTGTTGGTTTTATTTGAAGGTTCTCATAGGCTACAAGTTATTGGGTCAAGTATATGTTTTATTGGAAGGTTACATCAAGCTCCTATGACGTGGCTAGTTCCTATTGATTGTTGTGCATGATGATTACATATAAATTTATATATTATTGATCTATATGGGTTTTGATTGGAACTTGAAACAAAATACCATGGTGTTCCTATTATGTTCATGTTTATGCATCATGGTTGAATGACTTTAACTCCTATGCATGATGAATATGTCTTGTGAATGAAGGGTCTACTAACATATTTTCCATTGGGTTGTATGGGTTTTATTTAATGGATCTAATGACACATATATCATTAAGTTGTATGGGTTTTCTTAAAAGGTTGAATCATGATCTTATGGTGACTAGAGTGCCTATTTATGCATCATGGTTTATTGATACTAACTCTTGTGCATGATGATTGTATGGATATTTTATGAAGGGTTAATGAAACATATGTCATTTGGTTGTATCGGTGTTTTTGAAGACCCCAGTGACATTTATGTCATTGAATTGCATGGTCTTTGTTTTAAATTTGCATCAAACTCCTTTTTTGTACATAGTGTTTTGATTCATTCATCATTGCCTCTTGTTTATGATGGTTGTATGGGTATTTCATGAAGAGTAGTGAAATATTTCATTGATTTGTATGATTTTTTTAAGGTTGCACCAAAATCCTATGATGTGTTTAGTGTGCTCATTCACACATTGTAATTGAGTGACATTGACTTGTGAATAGTGATTGTATGATTTTCATGAAGGTCCTAATGAACCTTTTCATGTATTTGTATGAAAATTTATTGAAGGTTCTAATAGCATAAATGTCTTTGAGTTGTATGAGATTTGATTGAATGTTTTAATGCATATATTTCATTGAAGTGTGGGTTTTGTTTGGAGGTTGCAACAAACTCCCACGGTGTACATAGCATGCATGTTTACACATCATTGCATCTTGTGCATGATGATTTTATGAATTTTATGTGAATTGAGTCTATTGATATATATTATTTAATTGTATGGTTTTCTTTATAGTGTGTTTATTCTTGTATAATGGTTGTTAAATCAAACTCTTATATTGTGTAGCTTAGTGTGAATGTTCATGCCTAATTTATTCTTTTGTGATCTTGTAAGACATTTATGTGAATGGTACAATGACACATGTGTCATTGATATGTTTGGATTTTGTTTGTAATGTGTTCATTCATGCATTATGCTTTAGTAACATAGACTCTTGTACATGATGGTCACATGGATTTTGTATAAAGGGTCTAATGACATACATACTATTGGGTTGTATGAGTTTTATTGTAAGGTTGAATCAAAATCCTATAGTGTGCGTAGTGTGCTTGTTCATGCATCATGGTTGAGTAACATTGACTTGTGTATGTTAATTATATGATCTTGCATGAAGGGAACAATAATGTATATATGTCATCTAAGTTGTATTAATTTCATTTGATGGTTTTGAACCAAAGGAAATAGGTGTCCAACCTTTTGGGGGGATGGAACTTGGACCTATTTTGCACTTTAGTTCATTAGGAACCTAGATCCCTCAACCAATTGACTCGATTGAGGGAAGGAGTAGGGGTTCCTTTGTGTGATTGGATGGGGGTTCACCATTAAATGAAGCTTCAAACAAGAAATGGAAACATATATGCATAAAACCCTAGAAAATTGAAAGCATGAAATCAAATTGACAAAACAAAATGTAACAAAAAAGTACCTGAAAGAATTATGGGGTCAAAGCTAGGTTTGAAACTCTTAAAATCTACCTTTTGAAGTGTAATGGGAATAATACGCCTAGGCGATTTAGTCCTGCTATAGGGTTTTTGGATAGAATATGGAATCTACTAGTGACTAATCAATATCTACAAAAAGCTAGTAAAAAGGGTATACTAGGACTCATACGCCCAGTGGGGCGATTTAGTCCCATTACTTGGGTTTGACTGATATTTTTGTAGCCTCTAGTGATCTTATGTAGCTTTTTTCTTCTCTGATCTTCAAGTCTGAAAGTCTGAATTCTAGTTTGTATGTGATTTTTCGTGAATATGACAACTTTGACAACTTTTGCAACTTTATCTTCAAAGGATCTTCAAGGTCCAATTCACCTATATCAAACCCTTGGAATGAATGTTACAAACTTGTGTGAAATAGCTTCAATGGATGTGGATCTTGACTCTTGATTGAATTCTTGAAGCTTTGTCTTGAATGCTTGTTTGAATCATGAAACCTACATCACAAATGTTAACTCACAAACACACATGATGCATCAAGACTTTGACATGATGCTTGACTCTTGAATATAGCTCAAAATATTTGATGATTTTCTCATGAATGCTCTTTTGCTGCAATCTTAGGATTCTTGAAAACTTGCTAGCTTATTCTCCTTAAAATTGCTTAGATTAAATTATGTGTAATAACCTTGTATTTATATTGGTTTATGCCTAATTTCCCAAAATTACAACACTACAGGATGACATTCAAAAGTTGAATCTAAGGATAATAAAATCGCAACAAGAAATTGATTTAAAATAGGTCCCAGGTTAAAGCGGGAATCATACACCAAGTTGGGCATATGAGTCCTAGTGGCTCAAACCTAGGACATGTTGCAAGTATGAGCATGTTTAGTGGTGTTGTCATTGATGTCAACACAGTTCAATATATTGCAGATTGTACATGTATAGTTGAGATACTGTTGAGATGTTATGATTACATGGAGCTATCCTTATGATGTTGCAAATGTGTTGAATTGATGAGTTTCCAAGTGCTTTTGAGAAAATTAATAAAGAGAGAAGTCATAGTTATGGATGTGTTCAGAATGTGCTTCGGTATGTGCTTTGTGTTTCTCCTATATTGATCCTATGCTTGTGTAGATTTGAAGGTTTGCTAATGGTGATTTGATGGTGATATATACTGATTTGTAGCTTCTAGTTTGATGAAGTGTGAAAGTTATGTTCACTGGTGTGTGGACTATTCTGGCAGAGTTGGTCTTCTATGGTTTGGGAGAAGTGTTTATGCTCCACAGTCCTCTGTTCTATTTCAAATCTTGCAGATCTAGATGTGTCTTATAATGGTGCTCTCTTGGTTTTGAAAAATATGTGTGTGGTTTGGTGATCCAGAAGTCAAGTTTCAGAGTTGTATGTGTTTGCAAAGTACAGATGGATTGATGGAAGGAGTTCGATGTTCGAAAATTGTTCAACTTGTTCTAGATGTATCTAAAGGAACCTGAGATGTGTTCTCATGCATAATGAATCATTTTATGTTGTCTGTGTGCTATCTTCTTGTTGGGAAGTGTGTACATCAATGTTCACTTGTGTTTTCATTAGGTTTGGTCGACCTGATGTTTACACTTCATATGAAGAATTAAATTTAATTAAGGAAGTGTGTGGTTGATCTGAGATATTATTTTTGGGTCTTGGTTAAGTGTTTAATTGGTCCACTCTCATTCCTTTCCACCATGGGAATGTTAAGTTGCTGACCTAATTTGAATTTATGAAATGAGGCATATGTGGCTGACCTTGGAGAAAGTTTCTAAGGATGAAGATGGTATAAATGCAAGTCAAATTGGGAAGAATTGGATGATGATGCAAGTGACAAAGTAAGCCACAAATCAAAAGAGGAGAAGTGTGTGAAAGTGAGTTGAGGTAGCAGTACTTCATTATGTTAGATTCCTAAAATGATGGTCTATCATTCGCCTCTGGTTGTCTTGTGCCTTTTAGCAATTGGTATCAGAGCTTTGATTCCTTGGTGTAGAGCTTAACTACTTAAGGAAGATTTGACAATGGCGCATAAGTTGGCAATCCCTATGTTCAATGGATCTAATTATAGTGATTGGAAAGTGCAAATGAGAGGATATATTATTTCTCTTGGTTACAAGACCTGGAAGGCTATTGAGATGAAGTATGTTGCTCTAGTGAGTGGTCCTACTACTAGAAATGAAGTTTATGCTTATGAGGAGAATGAGAAAGTGAGGTATGCTATTTACAGTGCTCTATCTAAAACTGACCGAACTAAGGTTCTTTCTTTGGGCACTGCACATGAAGTCTAGAAGAAGTTGGAAGAATTGTATGAAGGAAATGAAATAGTAAAATTGACAAATAAGTTGGCGGAAAAGCGCAAATATGAGAATTTGAAAATGGAAGAAGGTGAAGAGTTCACAAGCTATTTATAGAGGGTTGAGATGACAACAAATGAAGTTAGGAATCAAGGGGGAAACCTGACAGATGAAGATATTATTGAGAAGATATTAATAACCCTACCTGATTGTTACAGTGATAAGATCTCAGTTATTGAATAAATGTATGATCCTAAGAAGTATACTAAAGAACATTCATTCGACACCTTGACAACATTTGAGACGAGAAAGTTCAAGAAGGAAGAAAAGACAAAAACAACATTTAAGGAAATGAAGATTGAAGATAATCTAGACAGTGATGGTTCTGATGATTTGGAAGCGAATTTCACCAGAAAGTTTAAGAAAGGTACTAGAAAGTATAAAGGTATGTTTCCCTTTAAATGTTTCAGTTGTGGTAATATTGGTCATTATGCTTCAATATGTCCGAATAGATTTGTACATAAGAAGAACAAGGATTATAAAGATAAGGATAGAAAGGATAAGAAATACAAGAAGTTGTATTATGTTAAAGAAGAAGCCGAAATCTCTGATGATGAATCTAACTATGAGGGTGATGATAGTGAATGCTTATTTTTAGCTTTAGAGAATAAATTTGTGTCTGCTAACCCTAGAAAATGTGCAAGGAAGAATGTTTCAAAAAACAAGAAGAATGGGATGGAAGGTACCATGGTCACCACCTTTCATGCTAAGCAAGATGAAGATTACTGGGTGATTGATAGTGGATGTTCTAATCACATGACCAAAGATAAGAGTAAGTTCACTAAAATTGAAAAGTATGATGGTGCTTTGGGCATGTTTGGTGATGATTCAGGAGCTAAGATTTGTGGGAAAGGTAAAATTTGTTTTGATGGAGTACACAACACTGATGATGCATATTATGTAAATGGTTTGAGGCATAACCTTTTGAGTGTTGGGAAGATGTGTAGAAATGTTTTTAAACTTGTGTTTCAGAATAATACCTGTGAAATTAGAAAAGGATTAGAAGATATGGTTGCTTCTGGAAGGAGAAATCATGGAAACATCTATTACCTTAAAGGTGTGGACGGCCAGTGCCTTCTATCTCAAATCAATGAAAGTTGGTTATGGCACCGAAGAATGGGACATGTAAACTTTGATAATCTAGTTATCAGTTCAAGAGATGTTGTTTGAGGTCTACCTAGAATTACAAAGCCTGCTAATACTATTTGTAGAAGTTGTTAGTTAGGGAAACAAACAAGATGTAGCTTTAAGGTAAAAGAGAAATCTAATACTGAAATGCTGGAGTTAATTCATATTGACCTCTATGGTCCGACTAGAATAGGAAACCTGAATGGTGACAGGTATTTCATGCTCCTTATTGATGATTATTCTCAAATGACATGGGTTGCTTTTCTTAGAGAGAAGACTCAGGCTCTCGATAGATTTAAAGTGTTCAAAGCAAGAGTGGAAAATAAAGTAAATCTGAGAATCAAATGTTTGAGATCTGACAGAGGTGGAGAATTCACTTCTAGTGATTTTAATACATTTTGTGAACATGACATAAAAAGACAAATTTCTGCTCCAAGAACCCCTTAGTAGAATGGGGTAGTTGAGAGGAAAAATCAAATTGTACGAGAAGCTGTAAGAACTATGATGAAAGAATCAAATGTACCAAATGTGTACTGGAGAGAGGCAATACACACTATTGTTTATGTTCTTAATAGATTTCAAATTAGAGGCAACAACACAAAGACTCCTTTTGAGTTATGGAATGGTAAGACTCTTACTGTGAAATACTTCAAGGTATTTGGAAGCAGATGTTACATTAAAAGAGATTATGAAAATATTGGAAAGTTTGATGCTAGATGTGATGAAGGAATTTTTCTTGGGTACTCTACTACTAGCAAAGCATATAGATGCTTCAATAAAAGATTGAGGAAGATTGTTGAAAGTGCTAATGTGAAAGTTGATGAAGAAATGCACAGATCTATTGAGATAAGCAAAGTTGAACCTGATGATCCTATGTATGGACAAGTACCTGAAGAGAATAAGGAGAAGGAAGAAGAAGAGGAAGAAGAACAAATTGAAGAAGAAGAAGAAGAAGAAGACGAAATTCTGAAACTTGTTGTTAACACTCCTAAGTATGTGCAGAAGAATCATTGGGAGGAATAGATAATTGGAGATAAGAGTGAAGGTGTGAAGACAAGAAGTAAAGTAGCAGGTGAGGTAAATCTGTGTTTACTCTCTAAAATAGAACCTAAGTCTATGAGTGAAGTATGTTAAGATGAGAGTTGGATGAGAGCTATGAAAGAAGACTTGCAGCAAATAGAAAAGAATCAGACATGGGAATTAGTTCCTAGACCTGTGAATAAGAATGTAAATGGTTCAAAATGGGTGTTCTAGAATAAGTTGAATGAAAATGGAGAAGTCATAATAAATAAGGCAAGACTTGTATGCAAGGGATACTCACAAGTTGAAGGCATAGACTTTGAAGAAACATTTTCCCCTATGGCTAGAATGGAAGCTATTAGGATGTTTCTAGCATTTTCTGCCCACAAGGATTTCAAAGTATATCAGATGGATGTCAAGTTAGCATTTTTGAATGGTGAATTGGAGGAAGAAGTATGCATGGAACAACTTGAAGGATTTCAGTTATCTGACAAACCGGATATGGTTTGTAAGTTGAAAAAGGCATTGTACGGACTGAAGCAAGCTCCCAGAGCTTGGTATGCAAGATTGGATAGATACCTGACAAATCAAGGATTCAGCAAAGGCTCTGCCGACACCAATCTTTACTTCAAAGTGAAAGATAAAAAAATGCTAATAGTGGTAGTATATGTTGATGATATCATCTTTGGTGGAAATGAAGGCATGTGTAAGAGATTTACAAAAGAAATGAAAAAAGAATTTGAAATGTCCATGATTGGAGAGTTGAATTTATTTCTTGGTCTTCAAGTAAATCAAATTGATAAGGGGATATTCATTTCACAATCTAAGTACATGAAAGAGTTGTCGAAGAAGTTTGGAATGAATGATTCCAAACCAGTTAGTACTCCTATGGTAACCAAATGTAAGCTGAGTAAAGATGATGAATCTACTAAAATTGATCAGAGCAAATACAGATCTATGATTGGTGGGTTATTGTATCTTACTACTACTAGACCGGATATTATGCATGCAGTATGTCTAGTTGCCATATTTCAAGCATATCCTAAAGAGGCACATGTCACAACATTAAAGAGGATATTTAGATATCTTAAAGGGACACCGGATTATGGCTTATGGTATCCTAAGGGTGTTGATTTCACTTTGAATGCTTATACTGATGCAGATTGGGTTGGATGTGTGGATGACCGGAAGAGTACCAGTAGAGGTGCTTTATTTCTTGGTGGAAGATTGGTTTCATGGTTGAGTAAGAAAAAATACTCAGTTTCTTTATCCACTACATAGGCATAATATATTGTTGCAACATCTTGATGCACATAGGTTTTGTGGATGAAGCAAACTCTTAAAGACATTGGAGTAATAAGTGATGAGCCTATTTCTATTTTATGTGACAACACAAGTGCTATAAACATTTCAAAGAATCTGGTTATGCATTCAAGAACAAAACACATATCTATCAAATATCATTTCCTAAGAGAAAAAGTGTTGGAGAATGAAGTCAGGTTGGGTATGTGACAACAAAGGAACAAATTGTAGATATGTTTACTAAGGCTCTTCTGAAGGATACTTTTGAGTATCTTAGGGAGAGGTTGGGGGTCATTGGCCCTCCAAACTAGGTGCACATGAAGGTGCATCAATCCAGTGAATTCTTATATTCTTCATTTATTTGGATTAATGAATGGGTCTACTCCAAAAGGGGGAGTAGAAAAGGTTTTCATTGTTGCAGTATGAGTTGAATGGGTTCACTCCTAAGGGGGAGTAATAAGAGATTTTTTATCTTTGCCATTGATGTCAAAGGGGGAGAGAAAGTCATGTGACAAACAGTAGTAGAGGAAGAGAATGTGTTCTCCCGAAATATTGTGTAGGATGTTGTCTTTGATGGTTTTTCACATCATGTGTTGCCATCAATGAAAAAGGGGGAGATTGTTGCAAGTATGAGCATTTTGGTGGTGTTGTCATTAATGTTGTCATTGATGTCAACATAGTTTAGTATATTGTAGATTATACATGTATAGTTGAGATACTATTGAGATGTTGTGAGTACATGGAGCTATCCTTATGATGTTGCAGATGTGCTAAATTGATGAGTTTCCAAGTGCTTTTAAGAAAATTAATAAAGAGAGAAGTCAGAGTTATGGATGTGTTTAGAATGTGCTTCAGTATGTGCTCCGCGTTTCTCCTGTGTTGATCATATGCTTGTGCAGATTTGAAGGTTTGCTAATGGTTATTTGACGGTGATATCTACTGATTTGCAGCTTCTAGTTTGATGAAGTGTGAAAGTTACGTTCACCATTGTGTGAACTACTCTGGCAAAGTTGGTCTTCTGTGGACTAGGAGAAATGTTTCTACTCTGCATTCCTTCATTGTTCTATTTCAGATCTTCCAGATCTGAAATGTGTCTTACAATGGTGTTCTCTTGGTTCTGGCAAAGATGCATGTGGTTTGGTGATCCAGAAGTCCAGTTTTAGAGTTGTATGTGTTTGCATAGTCTAGATGGACTAATGGAAGGAGTTTGGTGTTCAAAGATTGTTGCACTTGTTGTGGATGTATCTAAAGGAACTTAAGATGTGTTCTCGTGCATAATGAATCATTTTGCATCATCCATGTGCTATCTTCTTGTTGGGAATCGTGTACATCAATGTTCATTTGTGTTTTCATTAGGTTTGGATGACCTGATGTTTACATTTCATATGAATAATTAAATTTAATTAAGGAAGTGTGTGGTTGATTTGAGACATTATTTTTGGGTCTTGGTTAAGTGTTTAATTGGTCCACTCTCATTCCTTTCCACCATGGGAATGTTGAGTTGCCGACCTAATTTGAATTTATGAAATGAGGCGCATGTGGCTGACCTTGGACAAAGTTTCTAAGGATGAAGATGGTATAAATTCAATTCAAATTGGGAAGAATTGGATGATGATACAAGTGACAAAGTAAGCCATAAATCAAAAGAGCAGAAGTGTGTGAAAGTGAGTTGAGGCAATAGTACTTCATTATGTTACATTCTTGAAGGCAGTGAGTTGAAGCTTTTTGAAATCTTTTAATCAAGGCTGTGGATGTGTGTTAATTGTTGTGGTGGATCTTTTGTTCTCTTTTGTATCAATAGGCAATGAGCCTCCCTGTTGGACAGTGAGTCCTTTCTATAGGCATTGAGCCTTTGTATTTGGATAGTGAGTCATCTTTTGGGCAGTGAGCCTTTGTAATCGGTTTTGCTAACTCTTTATATTGTGAGTTAATCCTCACCGTGGTTTTTCCCTTATTGAGTTTTCCATGTAAAAAGTTGGTGTTCATTGTGTTGATTTTACTTTCTTTTATTTATGTTTCATGTTCATACTTAATAACAGAAAAGTGTGGTTGTGGAATTGATAAGTGTTGAAGTTTTAAGTTTGAATTTTTGTGACAACTGATTCACCCCCTATCAGTTGCCCTGTGCCTTTTAATAGGAAACACATTTCAAGAAGTGTTAAGTTTAGTGTAACATTTAAAATCAAGCCTCGAGACCTAGGTGGGACCCATATGCCCAAAGGGGCATATGAGTCCTAAATCCCTAGATATGGAACACAACCAAAAACATTAAATTATGACTTTCCATTCGTTAAATTCCAAGATTATCCTTAGAAAAATGTATTTAATTAGGCTTGTTTGGCATAAAAAATCCATGTTTTAACAGGGAGGGTCCAAACAAGTGTGAAAATGTAAAGGGATATATTTTTCTAAACTACATGTAGCCCCCACTTTAGTGAGAGGATGACCTTGCATCAAACTCAAACTAAAGTAGACAAATTTGCATCATGAGGGGTCCAAGTGTACCAATGCTAGTGAGATATGATGACAACGATGAAGAGGGTTGTGCAAGCCTCAAGGATCAAGATCCTATGTCAGACCAACATAGGCACAAAGGAACACACATGTGAATGATGTATGAAGCAACAATAAGGTACATGCATACACTATCAAAGACATAAAGAAGAAAGAAAAGGAAAAAGAGAGGTGGATCAAGCCTCGAAAATCTACCCAACACGATGTGGACCAGGTCTAAGTTTTTTGTCTGAAAAATGTTTACAAGTGGAACATGATGTCTACTATACAAACAAAGCATGTGCTCACAAGGGCTAGTGGAATCTAGTATCCACTAGGTGAGCCCCCAGAGACACATACACACATAGTTGGTATGTGCTCACACACACAAGCAAGTGGCTTTGGGAAAGTCATGCCTAAGGTTGGATCCCATACGTACTAACCATACCAAAGCTATACCTCTTGATAACTTTGATAAGGCACCACACAACACGGACAACAAGACTCACAAGGAAAGAAAAACTTTGTATGGTAACACCCATGAACAAACACAATGGCTCCATAGGCAATCAAAGTGTGTTATGCAAGGTGGCTATATAACAGTTACTGTAAATATGAAATAGTGTACAAGGTACATTCAAAGGGTTTTTGCTTAGTTAATGTAAGGTCTACACTTAGGAAACCACTAAGAGGAATATAATATGCTAAGATATATTAGGCTCTTGAAGGACATCACACCCAATGTCACCACAAAGAGAAAGACGCGTCGCATGAAGTAAAAAGACTACACAATGAAATATGAGTTGTAATTGAAATTCAAAAGAATAATGCCAATGTATGCTCCCACTTTAAAGGAATTGTTAAACACCATGTTCTGAGCAATTACTTTAAAGTAGCAAATGATAAATGCTAAAAGGACATGAGAGCTTATCTGGAAAGCCCTATGTCACACATATGTTTCCAATAAGCTACATCATGAAAAAGGGTTTCCCCCGCAATGAAATCCCACAATAACACATAAGGGATCCATGGATTTGAGGTCAGTGTATATATTTGCTACAATATTGTTAAGAGAGCTAAAAAATGTCATCATTCCCCAAATACTCATGGAACAGGAAGAATGACACATAGAGAGTGAAAACAAAGAAAAGCTTTTGGGTCAACATGGAAGAGACCTAAATGTCTTGATGCCTTGTTTCATCCCCAAAATTAAAACACAAGACAAAGAAAAGATAAAGATTTATGATATATAAAATAATGTAGGTACAAATAGATGAATGTCACAAGAGAGATACATCAAACAGAACATTACGAGAGATCACATTATCCACATGAAATAACACATAACATGAAAAAAAAATAAGACAAGACTATTAAGGCACATGTGATTCAACCTATAGCAGATCGTTTGCATCCTAATATTGTTCATTGTATGTAGAAGGTAGACAACTAGCCAAAGGGAAAATAGGAAGTGTGGTACTAGGAGCATCACCAAGTTCAACATGCGGTGAGTCACTCTTTGCAGGAGGATCATCGCAGTTGTTATTATCTAAGCTCATGAAAGAAGAAAACAATAAATTCAATTCATTATGCACTTTGTCATCAATTTTATCGATCTCATCATCATCATCCAAGTTAATCACAACGAGAGGTCAAATGATAATGTCCAAAGAAGGTGCTAGTCCATTTTGTGGTTGTGAAATAGAATCTTTTTGTTGTGGCGAAGAGGGAGACTCGTCGTGTATTGCTTCACTTAAGTTTGGATGTTAATTTTATTTGTTATTCTCTTTGTTTAACCTTCAAGCAATAGCACAATGTCTACACCTATGCTCTCCAGAATTTCTATTTCTTTTGGTATGATTTTCAAGTTGTGTTTGTGTAGTATTTGGTTTATCAACCATAGGTTTATTTTCTTCCCTTAGAGGAAGAATGGAAGGAACCATGGGAGGTCATTCAACCACTCTCTTTAGCTTTGTAAACTTGTTTTTATCTTAGGAGGCATGACAAGATTGTTTTGGTTGTCTCTTGGTCATTTTTAGGAGATAGGAAAAGGATTTGTCTTGGGTTGGTCTTCAATACTTGGAAGGTATTTTGGTTCAATCATGGATTCGTCAAGGATAGGAGGCTCAATCATGGGTTAAGGCATGTTTCAAAGGGATAATTATATTATGCATTTTTACTTAAACTTTTGATGGCATTTGAAAATAAAATCTTCACGAGGTTTAATAGGTTCAATAGGTTAAGGACAAAATAAATCCAATGAAAAATTCTCACGCGAAGACACAGGATTAAAGCCACTATGGTGCATAGTAAATATCTCATTGTCAGAGGGAAACTTTAAACATTTATGCACAACCAACGAGACGGCTTCCATGGAGCATAGCCATGGATAACCAAGCTTCACACAAAATTGATCCATTGTTGGGATGATGGAGAATGATACATCTAATTGTTTCAGTCTAACTTTTAAAGGAAGGGTGATCAAACCTATCATAGGGCAAGCAAAACCCTTGTGCATTTTTATCCATGGTTTTGATTTATCATATATATCTTGATAAAGTTCATGCACAAGTAAACATTCTTCAGTGATTGCATTCTCTCCATAGACAGGATCAATTAATATCCCATTAGTGGGCTTGTCATTGATTTGGCCGACTATGTAAAGAGGACCATTAGGTGCCCTTTTGATTATATCTTTTGATGAGAAAGCAATGTCAAGAGGTATTTTAGTTTGGCCCTTACAAGGGTGAATTTTGATCAATCCAACCATATTATCCATAGGAATTTTTTCATTAGTTTCCATGCTATCATCAAGGTTTGAGCAAGAAGTTGAGTCCACATTCGGGGGAATGGTCATTTTTCAACTTTAAAACAAATAGCTATTCATTTTTCAAAATAGGTAGCCATTTTGATGTGTGTACCTGTTCCAAAAGGTTTGAAACTCACAATAGATGTTTTTCATTTCAATTTAGGCTTAGAAAAGGCATGGTAACCCAACACCTAGGCTTAGACCTACAAGTACAAGGTAAAGGCAATTTTGAGAGAAAAAACTAACTCTGGCAATATGGCTGATAGACTTGTTTTTCGAATCAATCTATAAAATTAAAACCCATTAGAGAACACAATGTCTAGTTTCCAAATATATAATTTTTATTAAGATTAGATTATATTTGTTATTTTTTAATTAATTTCTAAGAAAAGTAGTCCTTAAACTTGAAATATCAAGGTTTTTTTTTGTTTTAATAACTTTTTTAAAGTTAAGTTTCTTGTAAAAAAACATTATATGGAATAAATATTCAGATAAACACAATGAAAAAAATGGATTCAAAAAATGTTTCTTTTAGGTCCAATTATGTTGTCTTACACGTTGATTTTTAAAAACAACAATTAAGCCCAATAAAAATTCAATTAAAAA
>VDFB02073898.1:0-11541 GCA_007258455.2 Sequoia sempervirens | reverse complement strand
TTGTCACCACATGCACGTTGAACAAAAATATTGTGTATCATATTAGTTAGAGGATCTCCACATTATCATGGAAGATTAAAAGACAAAATCACTGACATATTGAAAAGAACACCTCCTATGCAAAGACCATGGTTTCATCAAAAACAAAAACAAGGAAAAAACTCTATTCCAAGTCGTCAACATTAGAGATTACTTGACAACTCCTTGTTCACAAAAAAATTGGAGGAACCATTATCACATCATCATAAAAGCTCCCATATGGCACCAGAGAGAGAAGATAATAGCCATATCCCATGTCATTGTCACCTTCAACATCCAAAGGACTATCAAAGATCATAATGGGAGAATTATGTTTTCCTAGGCAGGCTCTATAAATCTTGTCTTTTCTCTTAGCCTTCTTCATAGGCTTAGTTGACTCCTTACCCTTAAACTTGACCAATTCTTCTAGAATGGTCATTTTTCTTAAATTGTAAGTACTCTGAACAATGGCTTTCTTCTTATGACCTGGAAACCTTCTCTTACCCTTTGAAATTTTAGAGTCTTCCTGGTTTTCTTGCTTACTTACAAACATATCCTCATAACACTTAAACACATTAAGCTGGCTAGCCTTCCTAACTGGATGAATTGGCACACCATTCTTTCCCATCTCATAAAACTAGCTAGTCTCAAATGAGAGGAAATTAACAACTTAAAAGACTCTAAATTAAAGTTATAGGTAAACACACCTACAAACCCCAACAACTACAACTAGTCCCAGAAAAGGAATTCCTAAAAGGAATAGAGTATGAATGATACAAATCCTAATTGAAGACTAGCTCACCTAGGACAAGAACATTCGCCTTTCAACTTAGGGAGAATTAACACTCACAAACTTCTTCACTAACCTACAACTTACATTCACTACAAATTGAAAGATGGTGAAAACAACCAACAAACAATCTATATTAAATAGATAATTCGGAGCATGTAGAAATTAATGATTTAAGAACTCCTCGCACGAGCAAGATGATTACTTAGCAGCTCATTTTTGAACCTAGGCTATAATCTTAAAGCATTTGAAACTTCATCCATGGTGATCATGAGCACCATTTTTTGGCCTTTAGCAACTTGTTCCTAGAAAACAATAATGCCACCTCAAATGCTGCCATATTTTCCCTTAATCTTGATTAATCATACACGATCTGACAATTAACATGTATCACCAACTCAATATGTGCTCCTTCATTAATATCGACAAAGTACATAAAACTAGAATTTTGAATAGAACAACTCCTCATATACTTCATCACTCATCATGGGCTTCCCCCAAGTTCTAGGGTGCAATCGATGATGAGATTATTATCTTGATGAAGTTCAGCCCTTTGGATCATCTTTTTTTAAAGACACATCAACAGTTCGCCATTCGCCTTAGTACTTTCCTTTTTTCTTTATACAATGTCCTTAAGATTTCACCATGTTTCCTTTTCTAGCAATAGTTGCCACCTATCACTGATACATCTCATCCTTCATTGGCTCCATAAGTAATGCAAGCATCCATGCAATGAAATCTTAGCCCTTGGATCTATGGCCTATCTTTGATCACGTTCATTTTCCCATCACACATCGCTAATTTAACTTCACACCTTGGATCCTATTAGCGACGAGAGATATAGCGAAGAGGCCAGGTTAAGACACATACACCTGCATGAGAATCAATGATAGAAAAGACATTGAACATAAGATTTATTTAGATTAGTGAAAGAGAACTCCATCACTCATCACTATTTTGAAACTTAAGCTTTGGAACAAATCCATGATGAGCGATAAAATACAAAAGCACTAGACTATCACTCATCACTAATTCTCCTCATACAGTTTGCAAGCAATTAGCGATGACAGATCTACATAATGACATTGAATACTTGTATCGTGTATCGCTAATATATAACTTAGCACTCAAAACTCACATGTGATACATGAAGTAGTGGAAATCCATAATATCACTCATCACTACTTGAAAACTTACCATTTCATAACCATTCATGATGAGTGATGAAATGAAGAACATAAGATCAGAGGCCATAACTTATCACTATTACAATACTCAAGGCTCAAAAGTAATTAGCAATAGTTGATCCTTCAATGATACAAGGAGAAGCAAGGATTATCGCTCATCGTGCATTGATATCATGAGCTCTAGAAGCTATCCACGATGAGCAAAAACAAAGATATAGTGCTCATCGCTTATTGCCAATTCCAAATATACACTCCAGAAGTAATCTGCGATGAGCGATAAAGAGAGATGGCCGATGCGACTTAAGTGAAAACTTTTAAACACATGCTCATAAGTTATTCTAATGAAGGGGACCCTCTAGGATGACATGAGAAAGGGTTCAAAAGGCTTCTAAGTCAAAATGAAAAGGATGTAAAGGCCAAAAAGGATCTTTACTTAACCTTATAAAAATAAGAAACACAAACCTAAGTTTGGGGAAATAGTTACTCAATGACTCTGAATGGCATAAAATGTTTAAAATGTGAATGACAATTGACAACAAAAAGTCACCAATGAAATAGAACCCTACAAAAGTGATCAGAAAATAAACCCTAGTTAAGCCTTTAGGATTTTAGCCCAAAAATGTGACAAAATTTTGAGATGGAACTTAAGAAATTTTGTAGGTTCTATCACACATCATCTTCAAATTCTTAATTTTATAGTTGCTATAGGTATTAGAAAGCATGAGATTTTGGTTAAAAATATTGATTCTAATGTCCCACTTTGGCCAAAAAGTGCAAAAAACTATTGTGGGATCACCCTACATTCATAGAGCACTTAGGATTTGTAAATTGGACTCAATGATGATTTATGAAATACTCTATAAAATAGAAGAGGTTTAATAAAGCTACTTTCTATTCTATGATGTTTGATCATTTCTTAAAGATGTTGGTTCTTGCTAATAATTGATTTGGGCACCTAGTTTTTGGCTCATAGTTTTGACTTTAGTTAAATGGATGCCACTTGGTTTTTTCTAGTTTCTAAGTGTTATATGTAATGGAGGTATGGTATATTAATCTCATATCTCAAGCCATAACTACTATTATCTTACCATACATTACTATCAAACTAGAGGGATAAAATGAACTAGTTTAATATACTCATTTTATTGATTTTAATACAAGTTTTGTGTCTATTTGGTAGTGGAGTTTTCTAAAAAGTATTCTCCAAATAATTATCTTCTATTATTATGTGTTTAATTTTATATGAATATTTATTATAATTTTTAGTTTAATAGTTTAATACATATATTAATTAGATTTATATATTATTATTTTTAGTATTGTTATTGCACCATTTACCCCATTTTCAAAAACAATCATATTAAGTTAAGCTTCTCATATACATCTCAAGATATGTATCCTCATTGTATCGAATATTATCATAATTAGATAGGGGAATTGATATATTAAAAAGAGGCTCATTTAGAAATGAAGTATCATCTAGATCTCCATACATCTCTCATATTTTAATTCAACAAGGAATAGGGGAATCAAAATCTAATAGGATCATTTGTGTGTAGGTGTGAACATGAACACACATAGTTTCACAAATATGTCATGTCTTGAGATACCAGTCTATGTTATCCCAATCCTTTGGTAGTTGAGGAATCACTTTATAGAAGTAGGTAAAGAGGTTAAGAAATTTGAAATGATTCATCATCACATCTTGCCAAGCCTTATAGTTTCCTTTATTTAAATCAATAATTGAAGGATGATATGATATCCTCATGATATTATATTCAAAGTAGATTATTCGAACAAAAGGAAATGTAGAACAATGAAAACACCCCACCCTTAAATCACTCAATCAAAGAACCCCTCAAAGAAAAATAATTTGGCACTTTATACTTAGTGTAGCTACACTTTCCACTTGCAATAAAAATATAAATGGATTTTTTATTGCAATGCTTCAAGAAAATACAAGATCTATGCTCAAGATATCCAAAAACATTAACAAAATAAACTCAAGTTTCTCTAATTCCATGTAAGATTTGGCTATGGAGATATCCACCTAAAATATAAAGACCTATGAAAAGAACAAGATAAATTGAAGATCAATATGACACTAATAAATTGTATTCCTATCAAATAATACAAATAGAATGAATTTACAATGTGTGAGAGACCCTTGGACATATAGGCCAAGGTGAGACATAAGATTAGACAATATCATGACAAGTTTCTTAATCTTATGTCATGAGACAACTAATATTAAATGACCTAAGACACAAGAATTAAATGAAAAAAGAAAACATAATATTATGGAAAATGTCTTAATATTATGATATGAGACATAAAGTGATAAGATCCTATGTGTATAATAAATAAAACTAAGCGATAAGATGTGAAAAAGACCTAATAGTGGAACTAGTTTGGTAATACCTCTATTCACACCAACACTTATTATTCATGATCTTTCTTATGACCATACCATTCATTGAGAATTATATATCTTTATTATCACATTAGGGGAGTTATAGTTTTCCCATTCATTTTTTTTCTTGTGCATTTGGAGTCACATTGGGTACACCATTCTTTTCTTATCATTAACGATTAGATGAAATACTTGATATGCCATGCACATAGAACTTTGTTACCACTAGGTATTCCATACCTCACATGTATGAATTTAAGCTCATACTCTTGGAGCTGCATTTGACCCTTCTGAATTTTCTGACTTGTTATACATACTTACACAAGAGAGATTTACCTTTAAGGAGACCTCACTAGATTCTCATTTACCTATATTAGGGAAAATTCATGTATCTTTACAAGTGTTCCTAGTCTATTACCATGTATATCAATCAAGATGTTTTAATTATTTATCACATGATGTAAATTCCTAAAATTTACTTTAGATCATACATGTTTATTCTTATATTACATTTACTTGAATCATGATTTTTTTCCTTTCCTCCAAATCCTTACATTTGATGTATGCAACCAATTGAAGGATGTGTATTTTTTTATTAACACTCTTAAGTCAATATTGTAAATTGTTGTAGGTTGTTGCACAAATACTCATCACTACATCTAGATGGGTCTTTATCACATGACATGGAGAGACCTAATATGCTAATACCACTTTCTATATAGGTAATATTTTCTACCATACTCCTACCCTACCTCAATTTTTGAAGACAATAAATCATCTTCTAGTTATTCTTATTTTTACTTCCATAACATAATCCACTCATTATAAAATTTTTATCTATTATGTAGGGTCTCTATGAGCATGCATGCCAAGGATGGAAGAACATGTGAAGATATCCAATATCTATTTGGATCCATTTACTTTGAAATACATGTTTATTTTGGATTCAAGTACATTTCAAGGTGGCCCAAGTAAACTATTATGATGAAATATTCATACCCATGTTATTTCTTATTTATATTTAGGTCTACTTTGATGAATTGTTTAACACAATTATATTTTGATAAATCAAAAACTCTTGTTCAAGGTTGTGATCACTTCTTAAATCTTTCACCATCCCCATTTACACATACTTATACACACCTCACCTTAGCCTATCTATATATACACTTATTTCTATGCATCCATCATTTATTACCCCTATTGTTGTGCCTATTCCTATAAATTCAATTGGATTGACCTTAGGAGAACATTACCCTTTTAAATTGGAAATTTTCCCATTATTTTAAAATATTATCAATCTTTAATAGTTAGTAAAGGGAGAACATTAAAATGAATTAGATAGAAAAAATATGCATTATGTTAGATTAGGAGTATGTATCAAATAAATAGATCCATGTAAAGTGAAATTGATTTATAGTCATAGAATCCAACTAGAGTCATTTACAATTATACATATATACATATAAATAATAAGTTATTTTTTTATACCTATACAAATTGAATCTATATGATATGAAATTAGTGCTTAGAATTTTCTTATTACACCTTGAATCGGATTTATAACAAGATATTTTACAGACGTGTTTGCATGTGAATTAGTAAAACCAATAAACATGTAAAACACATGAAAATTAGAGAAGCTAAAAAAACCATAAGACAAGAGAGAGATTTGATAATGGAGGTCACTAGACTTTGGCTATGTCTCTAGATCCGTTTGAACACAAATTGTTTTATTCCATCTTATGCAAGATGTTGGGACCTTCTCACAAGTGTTTCCATAAATAACTACCTTCTCCTTAAACAAGGATTCTAGAAGGCATTTCACACTAATGACCTTACACCAAACATCAAAAGGATGAACTCCTTACAATGAAAGCTTTACATAGCTCTCTCAAAACTCCTACAAATACTCAAGACTTGAACTAAGCCTATAATTCTTCTCCCAAGTTTTCCTGCAAAAATCCCATACTTGAAAGGCCAATCTCACCTCCTTTTTATACATGAATTTTACTTAATTTGGCTTAAAACCAAATGATTTATAAAATCACCCATATCTCCTAGTTTTACAATAAAATATACATAATATCCCCTTAATAATCCTTTAAAAATTATCTCAACCCCTCTAATTATTATTTTTTAAGTATTATTAAGCCCCTTTAGCATCTCATGAATTTAGGCGAATGTTATTTTAGGGATTAAATATTTAATTAAGGGGTTAATCTTTTAAATTAAGAGGGAAATCAACTTTTACTCCATTTTAAATAACACCAACCCCCACTTAATATGCACCACCACCCATGGCATGGTTGTGATGCAGAGTGAGTAGGGAAGCACACCAATCTCAGATGGCACAAGTTCTTTTTGAGTGCTTCTCTCAAATACTCTGATCAACACACCAACAAATCTCTGTCCTTCTATAAGGAAAACTCAACACACAAAGGGTTTTTGAATATCATAATTTTAAAGGACTTATAATCACTGGAAACATGCTCTAACAGACCACAATCATAACACCATAGCCATGATCAGCACTTAGGAAACTTCATCAATTCATTCCTCAACTAGTAGGCCTCTTTACCCCCAATTGCTTGTAGCACTACCTGGTAGGACACTCCAATTAATTCTCACCCACAAACCTATATCTGATGTAAACTAATTTTTTTTATGTAAGTATAGTATTCCTCTACAAGGCCACAAAATCTTACTTCTTGACAGTGGTTAGAAAAGCAACCATGGACCAACCTATCGATGTCCTCAAGAGGCCTAATTGAGTGCACTTGACTAGTTTTTGGTTACCTAGGCTCACCCATTCTCCCCAAAGAATTTTTTTCAAACTCCTACAGGCTACTTACAACCATTTCAATCATTCCTAAGTGCCACCTTGAAGAAAAATCTCTCAAAACAAGCAAAACTCAGATTTTTGCTTTACAAGCTAGGCCTGTCACATGAAGATACCAGGCCTAGATCAGTTTGTAACTTTCCCCACACATTTATCCATTCTCCATAACATTGAAAAGATGAAAATATACATAAATACCTCCCATCCCACAATAAATTAGCAACTATACACCATGGGAGTGGAAGATAGAAGCATTTTCTGGCCAAGCCCTAGTTTTGAGGGTTTTTTAACCTATTGCTGCTAAAACGAAGATATCTCCACTTATACTCAATGAAAATTAACCAAACCACTTTAAAATGAAATATGATACTCTCCTCTTTCCAACCATAACAGGTTTGATCCAGTGAAGGTTGTACAAAGGTCATACCACGCATTTTAGCAACAAATTTACACAAAAATTTCTAGAAAACAACCACTTTTTCATTAGAACTTAAAAAAAAATGATTCAACAACCATACATCAACCATGAGAGGCTTATTTAACATCCAGAAACCCTTCCCAATGTCCTCCAACTGAAATTTTAATTAGGTGGATGTTGGAAACCAACCTTTTACCAATTAGACCCCTAATTGCCTAGTTTTGCACTTTTAACAATTTGTTGACAATAAGTACATTATTATGCAACCTTTTGTATTTTTTGAACTAAATAACATCAAATACCCCTAATTATATCATTAATGGGCTCAAAGGCCTTATTCAATCATGAAATGACTCAAATAGCCCCTAGTTTCCTAATGCTTTCCTACTAATGTTGAATTTTGAAAATGTGTGTATTGGGTGCTCCTGCACCATACACCCTGGCTTAAAATTCTTCCAAGTCCCTTGGAAACTTCTATACCTAAAAAAAAATGTGATTAGATACTCCTCTTTATCCCTACAATGGTCTCATCTTCACCTTGGGCTTATACTTGTCCTCTTGAAATTTCATGCTTGCTTTGTCACTTTGACTCTTCATGTTTGCTCTATCAACTTGAATCTGCACTTCTAGGCTTTGATTTTCCTTCATCCATCTTCCTTTTTCCTACCCTTCAACTTCTTTCATTACAAACCAAATCATCATATGACTGTCCTCCTTCATCTTTACCCTTGGCTTGACCTCCATCAATAGTATCAACACAACTAGGAAGCAACATAAGACTTCCTTCATCCTCTTCCTGCTAACTCCTTTCTTCATGATCTTCCTTAGCTTTTTCATACTCAAATCAACCTGTACAGTAGCATACACCTGCCACATAACCTCTAACCAATCCATTTCACTTTCTTTCTTCTCCATCACAATTGGAGACTGCTCAAATTCTTTTTCTCTAGCCTTCACTAGGCCATTCACCAACAACTCTTTCCCTTTAGTTCCTTTCAATTCTAAAACCTCAGTCATTCTCATTTGTTCATCCTCTTCACCATTCAAGGTGACTGTAACATGCTCATCATCTACACACTCTTCTACAAACTCACTTACTATCATTTGAAATTCTTTTTCACTCACTATCTCTTCTTCTTCCCTATCTTGTTCTTCATCCATGAAGCCTTCATTAGCATCTTCAAAGTCATCTTCTTTTTCCTTCATCTTCTTGGTATCTTCAAGTTCCTTTACCATCAGTTTGTGCATCAAAATCGCTGCCTCATTTACCTCTATATCTTCTAATATACAGTCCACTGTGTTTGCAACCTTTGTCTTCTTTCCATCTGCATTTTCCTTTAGGGGACACTCCACTGCCCCAATCATGATCTTTTCATCCTTTTCAAGCCTTTCATGGCTTTCTCCAACTTGCTCACTTGTATTGACTGTCTCCATACCCTTTTCCTTCATACTATCAGCCTTCAAGATCTTTGTAACATCAGATCTTTCATCTTTTCTCTTCACACACATCTGCTGCACCTTATTTTTTCCATTATCTATCTCATGCTGCTTTCCATCTATTCTTTCTCCCTTAGCATTCTCAGTCTTCAAGGATTCCATGTCATCAGATCTTCCATCAACATGCACCTGCTGTGACTCATCTCCTCTGTCATTATCAATCTTTTGCTGCTTCTCTTTACTCTGTCCTTCCCGTGGACATTGCTTTCCATCTTCACATACCTCACTAGGCCTCCCTTGCCTCTCCATTGATGACTGTCTTTCACTTTTATTCTTTTCTTTTTGAGGGATCTCTATCCCAAATGATCTTTTGTCATAAATCACTGTACCAAACATGTCCTTTGCTGCCTTTACCTCATCCTCTTGCACCTGCAAAATTTTTGTCCTGCCTTTGTCTTCATCGTACATTCTATCCTTTTCTTGTGCTCTCAAGGCCTTCTCATCTCTGACCTTCACTGACTTTGTCTCCTCTTGCTCCAAAAACTCTCTTTTTCCACACATGCCTATCCTCCTTTGTGTCCCTTCTTCCTGCAAACAACTCAAGGTGTACCTTTTCCCATCCTTTTCAATTGTATACACATTAAGTCTCCCATCATGTATAGCAAATCTATCAAATTTCCAAACCCTTCCTAGTATCATATGACAATCCCTTATAGGCATAATATCACATAATAGAACATCTTTATAAGGACCAATTTGAAAATCTACAAATGCTTGTTGCTCTAACCACAACATGTTGACTATCATTTACCCAATATGCCTTGTAAGGTGATTCATGTTTTAGCCTTGTCAAATGCAAATTTTCAACCATTTCTTCTGAAACTACATTATCCAATGAACCTGAATCAATCAGTACCTTACATACCTTACCTCTGCATTTGCATCTAGTCTAGAAAAGGAGCATTCCTCATTTGTTCTTCTTTCTCATCCAACCTTCTGAAGTCCATTGTATCTTGTATCTTCAAATGATTCAAGCCAAATTTTCTTCAATCTTCAATATATCTACTTCCTCACTCTGATACCACTCTGATGCAGAGTGAGCAGGGAAGTACACCAATCTTAGATGGCATAAGTTCTTTATGAGTGCTTCTCTCAAATACTCCTATCAACACACCATCAAATCACTGTCCTTCTATAAGGAAAACTCAACACACAAAGGGATTTTTGAATATCATACTTTTAAAGGACTTATAATCACTTGAAACATGCTCTAACAGACCACAATCATAACACCATAGCCATGATCAGCACTTAGGAAACTCCATCAATTCATTCCTCAACTAGTAGGCCTCTTTACCCCCAATTGCTTGTAGCACTGCCTGGTAGGACAGTCCAATTAATTCTCACCCACAAACCTATATCTGATGTAAACTAATGTTTTTATGCAAGTATATATGCCTCTACAAGGCCACAAAATCTTACTTCTTGACAGTGATTGGAAAAGCAACCATGGACCAACCTATTGATGTCCTCAAGAGGCCTAATTGAGTGCACTTGACTGGTTTTTGGTTACCTAGGCTCACCCCTTCTCCCCAAAGCCTTTTTCCAAACTCCTACAGGCTACTTAAACCATTTCAATCATTCCTAAGTGCCACCTTGAAGAAAAATCTCTCAAAACAAGCAAAACTCAGATTTTTGCTTTACAAGCTAGGCCTGTCACATGAAGATACCAGGCCTAGATCAGTTTGTAACATTCCCCACACATTTATCCATTCTCCAAAACATTGAAAAGATGAAAATATACATAAATACCTTCCATCCCACAAGAAATTAGCAACTATACACCATGGGAGTGGAAGATAGAAGCATTTTTTTGGCCAAGCCCTAGTTTTGAGGGTTTTTTTGACCTATTGCTGCTAAAACGGCTATAACTTTTTCTATACTCAATGAAATTCAGTAAAATCAACTCCAAATGAAATTGAACTCTCCTCTTTCCAACCATAAGGTTTGAGCCTGTACAGGTCATATAAAGGTCATACCACGCGTTTTAGCAGCAAATTTACACACAAAAATTTCTAGAAAACAACCACTTTTTCATTAGAACTTCAAAAAAATGATTCAACAACCATGCCTCAACCATGAGAGGCTTATTTAACATCCAAAAACCCTTCCCAACATCCTCCAACTGAAATTTTAATTAGTTGGACATTGGAAACCAACTTTTTACCAATTAGACCCCTAATTGCCTAGTTTTGCACTTTTAACAATTTGTTGACAATAAGTACATTATTATGCAACCTTTTGTATTTTTAGAACTAACTAACATCAAATACCCCTAATTACATCATTAATGGGCTCAAAGGCCTTATTCAATCATGAAATGACTCAAATACCCCCTAGTTTCCTAATGCTTTCCTACTAATGTATTGGGTGCTC
>VDFB02073895.1:0-14457 GCA_007258455.2 Sequoia sempervirens | reverse complement strand
TGAAGGGGTGCAACAAGAACATTAAAATGAGATTATCATGTTGTGCCACAGTAAAAGAATATTTTAAAAAAATAGAGAAAGAGAAAAGGATGTTGAAAATTCGATAGGCATAAGAAGGTGAAGGGGCTCCATCTTCCATCTAATTTCAAGACCAAAAATTGCAAGAAGAAAATGGCATAAATATAGAGGGGCCGATTGAATAAAAGTGGTGGTGGTGCATCAATTTGAACTTTATAATGGAGATGGAGAATTGAAAGGGCCATGCCATGTGATTAGACAATTAAAAATGCAAGAAGATTTATTTGAAAGAGCCGGTTGGAATTAAAGGAGGGGCATAGCTGTGAGGAAATCAAGGGGTGACATGGCAAATGGTAGTTGAAGTTTGCATATTTAAAACAAACGATGATGGGAGAGGAGACAAAGGCATCTATTGTGGAAGAGGGGGGCTGCTAAGGGAGTGCTAGATAAGTGGTATGCAAATAATAAAAGAAAAACTGCCATGTGAATTCATGCAAAAGAATTAAAACTTGAGAAATGGGGCGCCTAGTGCTAGGAATTGCATTGAAAAAATACCTAGAATGAATAAAAATTCATACGAAGAACCATGAATGAAAAACACCTTCAGCCATACATGAACCAGCAACCTATAAAATAGATTATACAACAGCAATCTACTTTAATAAATTAGAAATTAAAGCTCTATCTGCACTCTTGAGTGAAGCACAGTCTTCAGTATATCCAGCTAGGTACTATCTCTTAAGTACGAAGACTAGAAGAAGAAGCTAAGATGTATGCATTCCTCGAAGTAAGCTTTGAACATATTTCAACAGCATAACATTATGTTTAATTTCCAAGGATATCAATGAATGAGCAAAGCCTTCTTAAATAGAGTTTGAGGTGGCTCTTCAGCTTCCATCATTTCCCTCCAAACAAGATTCCTAACTCCTTTTTGCAATAATTTAATTTTTAAATCACATTTTTCCTTCATTTTGGCATCCAAGGCACAAGAGGGGATAATTAACATTTGAAATATTAAAAATTCCTCTTAATGAGGCATCCACCCTCATAGTCCTCCTTTTAAAACAACATCAAGTCATTTTGCTAGGCCAAGGGGGAAAAATCACATTATAATAATTAAATGACTTAAATAAATCATTTTACCAAAACGAGCCTCAAAATGTTGAAAGCCAAATATACCCAAATTGCTCTCCTGAAATGGAAACTGTGCTTGATTGTTGAACTACTGCCATCCGGAACAATGCTAGAAATAGAAAGATGAATGGAGATGATTGAGCTGCTGCAAGGATGACATTGCCATAAATAGAATTTACTAAAAATAGCAAATTGCTAGAAATAGTAAGTGTCTCCAAACTCAATTTGAGCACAAACCGGGCAGTCGTTGTGACTTACTTAAACTAGTAAGTGTCGAAAAGGTTGTCAGATGGAGATGCATGTTAT
The DNA here is from genome assembly GCA_007258455.2 of Sequoia sempervirens. Classification (NCBI taxonomy): domain Eukaryota; kingdom Viridiplantae; phylum Streptophyta; class Pinopsida; order Cupressales; family Cupressaceae; genus Sequoia; species Sequoia sempervirens. The sequence continues at coordinate 12,999 of VDFB02073895.1, read as the reverse complement.
ACCATTCTGAAGCTCTTTGAAAACCTAGAAAATCCCAGAAACCTTTCTCACATTCAAAGTATCTGCCATAAATGCATATCATTTTCTTGTCACGCATGTTACCTCATCTGAAAGCTCTCCAAAAACCCAAAAAGCTCAAGCAGACATGCATCAAAAACTCTCAAATGCAAACCTTCAAAAGCTTATCAAAAACCTCCTACAATATAGGAAACCCTAATTTCCACTTCTGAGTAGCCTACGGGCCTCCGAAAATAGGCTATTAGTCACAGAAGAGCGTATGGCTAAAATGGGGACATTACAAAGAAACAACGCATAAATTGGAGACAACGTGGTATGTGATGGGTAATTGGAAAGTGCTTGAGTGAAGGGAAAATTGGTGGGAAGTTGTTGTCCCAGAGTAGAGAAGGAGCCAATTGGTGGTTTGAAATGAACGAGGCCATGAAGGGTCAAGAGATTGTAATTTGAAATTAATAAATAAAAAGTAATGTTTGCTTGCAATTAAATTTCATTGAATTGTTGAGTAAGGCAGGGTATTGCCTGTGATTTTGTATTTTTGTGAATGGTGTTTTGGTAGAGGGGAGTACCCTCCTCCTTCAGATTGTCTGCCTTTTGAGCATGATTTTTTGTGGTTTCTCTACCTATATTATTTTCCCATCGCATTGGTGTTGAGGGGGAACTCTAGGAAAGTGGAACCTATAACTTTGAGAACCAATATGGGCTTCGCCCCTCAAAGCAATTGGGAGCTTTGCCCCTAAACCCCCTCGCAAGGGGCGCTTCCACTTGACCTTGGTTCGGCCTCTACCTTAGACTCCTACCAGTTGTTGTCCCCAAATTAATGTCCTTGCTCCCCTCCTCCTTACCACCTATCGATTTAAGGAATCTATGGAATATTGGTATTATATTGCATAAAAATATTGTGGGTATTGAAACTTCATGTTCATGTGTATTGAACTCAAATTTTGATTTATATATGAAACAAATTAGTAATATGTTCCATAAATTCAGTAATATACATGTTTTTGAAGAATATTTCTATAAAATTGTATTTTTTATGTTTGATAAATTTGCAAAAATTTCCCTGAGCTTTTCCTTGAAAAGTTTCTTGGTTGCATGCTTTTGAAGTTTTTGGGCCAGTTGATTTATTGTCGAGTTCGAGTTTTTCAACTATGCTTTTATGACAATTTTGAATTATGAACAATTTGAAATAAAGATCTTTGAATTGCCTTAATCAATCTTTTCTCAATCTAGACATGGAAAAGAGAACAACAATTTAGTTCACATCTCATTAGTGGCATTGTATGTCAAATGGAAAGTAGGAAAAAGTTTATATGTAAGATAACGCTCTGACCCATCTTTCATATCAAAACTTGGTCCCTTGAGCAAACAACAAGATTTTACTTTTTAAATGGGAAAATGAAAGATAGTAAGAAGTCCCTTGTTGTTCTGAATCTAACAAACAAAAGTATCAATGTAATTAAAGATTGTCACAAGTTTTCTGTGTAAAAATGAAATTCAGAAAATGTTGATGAAATAATGTTCCTGTGTTTGTTGTTGACACTACTTGATCGATTATTATATAGAAAATAGTAAAGTAGATATAAAATTAATACTAAATAAAAATTCAGAAATATATGTCATTAGATTCATTCAAAATTCTTTTACAAAATGTTCCAGGAGTCCATGCATGCGCTCCTTGATCATCTGTACCATAGTATTAGGACTCAGACTCGAACTCGACTTAGTAGGCCAAAATTTTAACTTGGACTTTGGACTCGGCAGGGACTCGACAAAAAAAACCTTATAATTACATAAAAAATAGAAATTAAAAAATAATTAATGCATTTAGATAACATAAAAGCCTAATTTGACTATCAATTTGTCATAATTCATACATTACACGTCATATGATCCTCAAACTTGCAAAATTTGAAATTTCATAGTTTCAACTTCAAATATATAACAACATTATAAATTTATAATTGTTTACATATAATGATATGTCAAAATGAAAAAAACAACCAAATACAATCTACATTTTCCTCTTTCCCCTCCTAATGTAACTTAATTTTTCAGGCCTTGAACTAGAAGGTTCTACAATATCAAAATGATGATGGATTATTTTTTCAAAAGTGTTTGTTTTCCAACATTGCATCCAATCTTGCTGCTTCTGTTGCTCCTCTCTCAAATTCTGCAAGATCTTCATCTATACAGACATCTTGTTCATCGACATTTCATTCACCATAAGGTCAATGCCATACAATTCTTGGAATCATGCAAAATTTCCTCCACCTTTCTAGTTCTAAGGCAAAGGTTGTATTGAATGAAGACAAGATCATTAAGGCACTCCTGGGTCAACCTGTTTCTCTTCTTCATGTGAATGCTCTCAAATAAGCTCCAATTGTGTTCACACGTAGAAGCACTGCAAGGATGGGACAAAATGCAGATGACTAGCCTTTGAAGATTTGGCGTGGTGACACCATAATTCTCCCACAATAAATCTACCAAAAAACATTCAAAAAATATAAGAATTAACTAAAAAATAAAAGAATCAAGTTTCTAATTTCTACTTGTATTGAACTAAATTTTTTACCTCGTTTTTCTCTCCTTTGAATTGCTTGAGTTGAAGAAGAGAGTCTCCCCTTCACACCCTTGTAGACCTTGAATAGATGGATGAAATGTAGCAAGTTGATTATTATGTATGTAAAGTGGATGTTGTGAGAGAGTTGACATTGCCGAATTCATAAATAAGATGTAGTAAATCTCACCTGCAACTCATGAAGAACTTTATCTTTCATCTCAACATTTGGCACCATCTTATCCATGCATGAGATGACACCTGCCATGACATCCTCATCAGCCTTAAATGATTTAGAGAAGTAGAATTTTGGGTTTAGGTAGTAGGCCAAGGCATGTATCAGTTGGTGGAGTTGGTTTGTCCATTTACGATCAATGATTCGCCAAATGCTTTCATATTTTTTCTATTTCCACCATAGTAATGCAAAATGGCTTCTTTGGCCTTATCCACGGCCTCATAAAGGAAACCCATCGCCATGCCTTCTCAATCCACCATACGAAGAACCTTGACCAAAGGTTTTTTCACCTAAAAAATTGAAAACAAATCTGAAATTATTACAAAATTAACCCCTCAAAAAAAAAAATAGCAAATAGATTATTTCGTATAAAGTTTATGTTTGTATTTGATACTTCCGTTGATCAGCTCCTCTTCATTTTTGATGAATAAGTCATCAAAAACTGTTTTGCAGTTATCTTTCGTTAAACTTTTTTGGAAAATGGGGACTCCAACCAAGCATTAAACACAAACATTTGCTTGAAATGAGGAATTGTGACAAGAATTCTTTGCAAAGTGAGCAAGTGGCTAGTAAATTTTGTCACTCTTGGTCACAAAAGGTCCTTTCCATTTGTAGAAGTTGTTTTGCATTTGTAGTTCAGTTTCTTGCATTTTAATCAAAATCTGGAGTTGCTGATTTTGTATTGCAGATTGAAGTTTATACTCATAAGTCTTTGGGCGAATTTATTTTGGTTCTGGGTAGTTTACCCATGCATTTGCTAGCCTTGGGCGCCCCTCTATGCCAAGTTGCAGATTTTTTAGAGGTGTCTTGGATTTTATCTTGTTGGTAGAACATTTCTTGAGGCTGTACCATTCTGTTTTGCCTGGCAAGTGTTTAGAAAAAAAAATACTTCAATTTGTCAGTTGTTTCTTTGTCTAGTCTTCATTGTCATCATCCTAGCTTTCGTTTGCATCAAGTCTCATGTCATTCTGGCAAGTATTGAGTGAGTTGTGAGCATTTTAGTGGATTCTAGGGTTGTTGGTTATGCATATTAAGTTGTTGTTCTGTCATATCAGCTTGCGTAAAGTCTATCTTTTGAGTTGGGTTTGGGTTGAAAGTCTTTGTGATCATTGAGGAGACATTATACTATATTGCAGCATGGTTAGACTTTCTTATTCTATGTATTTGGCAGGCAAATCTCTAATTATTGTAAGCTGAACAGTAGTACTGTCAGCAATCTTACTTCTTCTCTGTTATTTCATTGTAATACCCGCTGGATAAGTGGAAGAGGCTGGCTTGCCGCCTATTTACTTTGATTTGCATTGTAATATCTTACATCTCCGCCCTATGGTAGCTCCATTCCCACTCTGGGTTTGAAAGCACATTCTGGGTGTTGAGTTTACTTTCAGCATAATAGAAGATAGGGATCCTCTGACCATATGCTCGTCGTCATCCGGCGCATTCTTGGTTAGAGTTCTTTATTCAGCATTGCTTTGGGATCCCTTGACCATATGCTCGTCGTCCATCCACGCATTTTGTTAGAGTTTGATTCCATTGTTTTGGTTTTAAGTGCTAACCCTAAAAGGGTGTGTTTGTATTGTTATTTGAAAATTTGAAAAATTTGGCTCGGAATATTTATTGGTATCGGAAAAATTGCTTCTTGTTGCATGATTTTGATCTAGGTCCTAAATCTTAATATATAAATTTATATGATACCCTTTGAAATATAAATTTATATATTAATATTAATAATAAACCAAAATAAATTTATATATTAATTCCCTTGGCTCCGAGAAAGTTCATCAATCTTCCTCACTCTATCTTGAGAAGCACAAATGGTCTTCTTTGCAACTTCAATGGCGTAATCACGATCTTCAACCAAGTGCATGTACTCGGACTTCAAGGTTACCAAAGAGTTTCTGATAAGTTGCAGATTGGGAAGAGCAACTTCATCTTTCACTCCTCTTTGTCTCTCTTCAAGCTGAGCCTTCCAGTACAATTCTTCAACCAAGCTATGTGTGTGATCAAACAGGGATAGAGCTTGCACTTCCTTGTCAACGGACACCTTGAATTGTCTGTCCCAATCATGAGAATTCAAAGATGATGAACTGCTGATAGGCTGCAACTGAAAATCAGAACCTTGTCCCTTGTCTTTGCTGCCTTCATTGCTGCTCCAACATTCATGAACTTCACCATTGACTAGTGGAGAATGCTCATTGTCAAAAAAAGCATCATACTTCACAGATTCTTTGACCCCAAGTTTGCAATCAGCTTCAGCATTGGAAAATCATATTTGTGTTTAGTAACACCTTCAAACTCTACATCTTCAAGAGCCACTTGGTCTTCTAGCTCTTCATCCACCTCACCGTCTTCTTGATCAAAGGCTATGGCAGCTCCTAACTCGAACGAAGAATCATCGAATGTTGTTCTGAAAGTTTTAGAAGAAACAACATCCTCCTTGGTGGCTGCAACCAACTCGAAAGGATCACCATGGAACTTTTCAGAGCAAGCTTCTTCATCAAAGACAACTACAAATCTCACTCAACTACAATCTAACTCTCCACTAGTTGCTGTCTTTCAAGCAAGAAGTCGAGCCAAGGCTAGGAGGCATTCATTCCTCGAAGCAATCCAAATACCATTCCGGCAGCATAACTTTACTCAAGACATAAGATGATCCAAATGAAGAGAGGGAGCCTCCTTTTATAGACTGAAGAGAAGACTCCAGAGGCTTCTAGAAAGTGCGCCCTAATTCCAAGCTGTTTTTTAGGTTTAACTTTGACCAAGACTCCTTCATCAAAATGGCGTACCTTCCTTGAGAGATAAATATCACTTCTCTTTTTTTTAAAAATAAAATATAAAATCCTCCAAAGTAGGCATCCACTTTCCCTTGAGCAATTATAGACTTTAGAAATATAAAAATATTTCTTCATGAGAAAATACCCCTCAAGGTCCCCTTCTTTAAAACAACTTAAAGTCATATTACTAGGACAAGGGGTTATTTTATAAAATAAAACATTATTGTCTTTAAAATACTTATTTCTCCAAAATGAACCCCTTAAGCCAAAAATCAGAATTACCCAATGAACTGCCAGAAGAGGAAAGTTGACGGAGCTGGTGCTGACTGGACCACTGCTAAAAATACAATTTACTAAAAATAGTAAATTCAAGAAGTTGCTCAGAATGCAATGCATGCGCCACCATTGCGAAACTCTCTGAAAACCCAAAAAGAATCCGCAAACCAAAATTCCAAACTCCAAGGTGTAGCCGTCATAACTTACTAAAAATAGTAAGTCCGGAAAGGTTGCCCGACACAATTGCATGTCATACCTCAGCGAAGCTCTCAGAAAACCCAGAAGGAATCCAAGATCCGAATAGCCCAACTCCAACATGTAAACCCCTAAATCTTCAAAAGAACTCACCAAGCGGCCAGAAACCCTAATTCTGTCTCTGATTAGCAACAACACACCGGGAAAAGGCCATCAATCACTGAAAGGTGCAATGCTAAAAATGGGGACATTACAGTTTTCTCATCAAAGAAAGGACCCAAGTATGGTTGTAGATGAATTTGGTAACTTATTTAGCATCTTCAACTATACGTTTGACCCATCCAATCTTCCCAATGTCCTCTAGCAACAAATTCAAGCAATGCTCAACACAAGGAGTCCATGAAATAGTAGGATGCCCTCTCCATAATAAGTTTCCCTGCGGCTACATATGCTGTTGTGTCGTCCGTGATAAGTTGGACAACATTCTCAACCCCAACCTCCTGGACCACCCAATCCAATAGATTGCACAAATTCTCAATATTGTTGACTTTGTGCGAGGAATCTATAGACTTCAACAACTCGAATGTGCCTTTAGAAGCCACTAAAAATTTAAGAAGAGTTCTACTACATCCATTTGGCCATCCATCTAATAAGATGCTACAACCTTTTCTTTGCCATACTTTCTTTTGATCATCAACCACAAGACCTATATTTTTTACGGCTTCCTCTAGCAATGGCCGAGTCAATTCTCTTGTTGTTGGTTTCTTAAACCCCTTACCCGCAACTATTAATGCATTCACCAAACCTTCCCAATATGGGTTGTTTGCCACATTGAAGGGAAAATTATTATAATTCCAAAAAATTGCTGCTTCCATCCTAGCCTCATGGTGTTTTTTATTCCAAGCAGTACCTTCAAGTAAGGGTTGTGCTGTTGGAAGTTTGGAACATTGCATGGAACAAAGAAATTTGGTAATGATGATGGAATCTGGCTAGCGGTAGAAAAGAACCCTCAGGACTCTCACCAAGAGATGAATGTGGATGACGAAAGCTTGGAGTTGGGGCAACAAAGGAATCCATAGGCATAGAACTAGATAAATTTTGATTCATGATGGTTGGTAATGCTTCCTTTGTTTTTTGTTCTTTCACTTTTTTCATTTCGTACTCAACAAGCAACATGGTATTATAGTCTATTAATTCCACCTGTCATATTTTTCTTGCATTCAATACAAGTGACTTGGCCCTTCATAGCTCCTAGTATTGCATACTTCCATGCATGATCTTTTTTGCCACTCATTTGTGTTGAACTTGTAGTTGACATTGCTATTTTAACATGGAAAAAAAATCAGCAATGTTTAGGAAAAATTCAGCAGCAAACAAAATGATAAGCATTTAGTTAAAAAAAATAGAATCGAAATAGAAGCTAAAAATGTAAGGAAATAATGGATGAGGGGAAATGGAAGAAATTTTGACAACATTTCCCCTAGTTTTTGAAGTTTTATTAGTTTTCAAATAAAGAAAAAAGAAAAAAAGATAATAATAATTGCTTACTTGTTTGAGGATTCGATCCTAAAATCTCATCTTCTCGACTTGTTTGCTTGCTAGGGCGATGTTTGGTATAGTGGATTGGGTGAATACAAGGTAAAAAGAATATTGAAGTGTTTCTAGGTTTAAAATCCTTTCTCTACGTATGATTAGCGGCTTGAGAGTCTGAGCTCGAAACTTGTCGAGTCTTGCTCTAAAGGTCAAAGGAGTATTCAGCAAGACTCACTAAGATTCAACTCCCAAGTCTAGTCAACTCACCTCGGCCAGCTTTGGGACTCACGAGTTTGGGGAGTTTTGTAGAGTCCTCAAACTATGATTTGTACAATGAGAAATATATAAGATGGCCGATGGTGGTTGAGGACTACCAATCATCGACAATTGTCAACTATCGGGAACTAATCTTCTTGCTTACAAGAAAATTATTATAATTATTTGCTTTGCCGATTACAATGAGACTTATCTGGATTTTTTTTGGACTACATCACCCCACACCCCCCCTCGCAACCCCTCCCAAAAAGAAAGTTGTCTTCCAAACAATTAACAAACAAAATCTGGAGACAAAACAACAAAATAAACTATCTACTAAGAAGGTGGGTGAGAGGAAGTTCTTGGAACTAGGTAGACTGAGGATGTAGGAATGGACGCCTAAGAGTTGAGTTGGCAGAGCCGGTAAACCTCTTGTATTTATAGCTTGAGATGATGAGCAACCAACAATTCCCTCTCCTTGGCAACCTTCGCCAGTTGTGCAACGTCGGTCAATTAACACTTGATCCTTGTAAGTGACCAAGTGTCTCTCAACCAAACCACCCGAAGAATGCAAGTTTTTTTTTGTTTTGATGTTTTGTAGTTTTGTGTTTTTGTGCCAATGAGGGTTTATGCGATTTTGACAATAAATGCTTGAAAAACATACATAAAATACCAGAAGGCAAATATGAAGGAAAATAACTTATAATTTGAAGGCGATTGATTTATTGATCTTGCTGAATGCTTACAGAGGAGAAAATCAAACATGCAAACAAAAAGGCAATAATATTTAATGAAACCTGGTTTTTATTGCAGCCGCCTGAAAGATGAGAAAATGGTATGGCTAGCACAGGAAATAGTAATCTCCCTCTCTAAAAATGACGCAGGGACCTCAGAAGATCAAAGCGCCAACCATGAAAGAAGAATCAAGCAAAAAGGCAAGGCGATTTTCCTCAACAGAGAAAGACGTCCTTGCAGCTGAAGGGGTATGGCCAAAATCAGCAATTAATGCAGCCGTACGGACTTGGGATAAGTGCCAGATGATGAATATGAACAGCCACTGCAATTGAATTCCCTTCTGAAGAAGATCGATGCAAACCCTTAACCAAAACTTCACAATATGCTCAAATATGACTTTTGCATGAAGCCACTCTGTTGACAAGCTTCAACTGATCTTTCACAACCTCAGTATGTCTAATTTTGAAGAGTTGACGTTCTCCAAAACCTGTTTGCAAAAACCCTTGTTTCTCCAACTCCAAAATGTTCTCAGAGAGAAAAGACAAAATTCGAATAATCATATCATAATGAGTTCTATTTTGTCTTTGTGAAATAAATACCTCTCTCACACAAGTTCGACCCTTCTCAAAAAGCAATTAAATGAGCATTTAAATGATAATTAAATCGCCCCTCTTGACTTAGGCAAATCAATTAATAAATGGTGTCCATTTTAAATGAGTAATAAATACTCATTTAATATTAATTTTACTCCTTTATTATAAAGTATTAAATACTTTATAATTCGCCATTAATAATTAATACTTTAATATTTCCTTTCATTGACTTTATAATATAAAGTCATAATAATAATCTTTTAATTATTATTAAATGCTCCATTATTCCTCGTTTGCTCATCAAACTATCAAACTAGGTCGAAACTGAGATGACCAGCTGACCCAGTTACCCTGCCAGAAATAGTAAACCCTATTGACCTGACTTACTATAAATAGTAAGTGCCTGAATATCACTCTGTAAGACTCTGCAAAGGCTAAAACCTGAATCAACTGATGGAGTAATGTCCCAAAACTTAGGATAACTGCCAAAAGCAACCCTCTAAACACACCTGTCAGCCTACGAGGGTCTCCGAATGATAGGCTAACCCTCAAACACCCTCGAATCGCTTAGAAGGGGACATTACGCCCGGCCCCTAAAATTGCTTGTCCTCAAGCAATCTCAACCGATGCCGTGAAAATCTCCTCTTAACTCCCATGTAGCATCCTCAACCGGCAAATCTCTCCATTTTATCAAAAACTCTCTGATGACCCGCCTCTGAAGGTGTCTCTCCCTAACATCGAGGATGGCCTCAGGCACTAGTATCAATTTCCCCTCGTCATCAAGGGGTGGCAGTACTGGAGAGGGAATCACATGTTGACCCAACGCCTTCTTTAGGGGTGAAACGTGAAACACGTTATGAACCCTGCTATCCGCCGGTAAATCCAACTCATATGCAACCTCGCCCACTCATCTAATAACTTGAAATGGACCATAGTAACGAGGTTTCAACTTTCTTCTCAGACCTCACTCTTCCGCAGAAAGGGATCGATGATAAGGCCGTGAAAGTACGAGATACACCATGTCACCCTTTGCAAAGGAACGCTCAACCCTTTTCTGATCAGCATACCGCTTCTGCTGATTCTATGCCCGTTGAATGTTGTCTCTAAGAGACCTCATAATATCATGTTGATCCTACAACATATCACTTGCACTGAGCACTCTATTATCACTCAACACCAAATCCAAAAGGTTGGGCCCCATACCCATACAATGCCATAAAGGGCATCATCTCAGAGTAGTCATGTGGTGAGTAGAGTTATAACAATACTGGCCAGAGGGTGTATTCACCTCACCCAAGTCGTCTGCCTATATAATTACGCTAGCATATCCTTCCACCCACTTATTGATGATCTCCGTCACGACCACAGGGATGGTAGCTAGTACTAGGTGTCGGGCCGTTCCCACAAAGCATGAACAACTCCCCGCCAAAGTTGCTCATGAACCGACTATCTCTATTGTTGACTATAGTCCGAGGAAAACCATGTAACCTGAATACCTCTTTGAAGAAGAGCTTTGCAGTCTGCGATGCTGTGAATGTAGTGGTGATCGGAAAAAAGTGTGCATATTTTGTCAGCCAATCAACAACCACATAAATACAATCTTTCCCTTGGGCTTTCGGCAAGCCCGTGATGAAATCCATTGATTAACATTCCCACTTCCTGTCAAGTATCGGAAGTGGCTGAAGCAATCCAGCAGGATATGTGTGTCCCTGTTTGTTCTGCTGGCAAACAGAACACTCTCGTACATACCGAAGAACATCAGTCTTTAGCCCTTTCCAAGTAAATCATTCCCATACCAGCTTATATGTTTTGAAATAACCGGGATGGCCTGCCATAGGAAGATCATGAAAGGCTTTCAGAACTGTATCCTTCAACTCTGAATCTGGAACCAGAAAAATCCGCCCCTTGTAAATGATCAAGTCATTCACAACGGTGTATCTACTATCCTGCTCTGTCCCATCAACTATGCTAGAAGCCCATTGGTTCTTAGTATACTCTGCGATAATCATGTGCCTCCAATCCTCGAAGATCTATGCCATAGCATTCAACTGAGGTCTGCGAGACAATGTGTCAGCTACAACATTCTGCTTCCCCTTAATGAAGGTGATAGCAAAATCATACGATTGCAATTTACTGACCCATTTTTGTTGCCTTTCATTTAAGTCTCGTTGTCCAAGGAAGTGTTTCAGGCTATTGTGATCTGTATGCACACTGAATTTACTGCCCACCAGATATTGCCTGAACTTAGCCAAAGCGTGCATAATGGCTAACATCTCCTTGTCATAAATGCTATAAAATCTCTCAGGACCCCTAAACTTCCTACTCTCAAAAGAAATAGGGTGTCTCTCCTGCATCAATACGGCACCAATGCCCTCTCCTGAGGCATCACAATACAAATCAAAAGACTTCGTAAAGTCTGGCAATGCTAAAAATGGACACGAAGTCATAATCACCTTGAATCTATCAAAACACTCCTGAGCCTATGGTGAACAAGCAAATGCCCCTTTCTTTGTCAAATTAGTAAGGGGTGTGGCATGTCATGAGAACCCACTAACAAATCGTTTGTAAAAAGCACACAACCCAATGAATCCTCTGAGCTGGGTAAGGTTCTCTGGTACTGGCCACTCTACTATAGCTCAAACCTTCTCAGGGTCCATACTGACTCCCTTGGCATTGATGATGTGCCCAAGATACAATAGCTCAGCCGTGCCTAGCTCACACTTGGATTCCTTGGCATACAAGGACTCCTTAGCCAAAATACCCAGAACTGTATCCAAGTGAGCCAAATGCTCCTCCCATGACCTACTGTACACCACAATGTCATCGAAAAAGACCAACACATATCTCCGCTGCTAAGAATTGAAAACTCTGTTCATTGTTGCCTGAAAGGTAGCAGGGGCGTTGGTTAGACCGAAAGGCATAACTAAAAACTCGAAGTGACCGCAATGGCACCTGAAAGAAAGTTTTTCTCAATGTCCCGCTTCCCTCATCTGAATCGATGGTACTTCTGACTCAAGTCAATCTTCGCGGAAGAAGATAGCACCGCGGCAACTAGTCAACTCCCAAATCAAACAAATGCTCTTGTTGATCTGAACTCCTATTTTCTGATTTTTTGGGACAGTGTGCAAAATCATACTCCTCCTAGATGAGATCAAGCTCCATCATTACCTGTTTGATCTCCTTTGCCCTTTCTCTACCTTCCTTCTACTTAAACTATTGAGTCTCATAGAGTTGATTGTTAGTTTCAAGAAGTTCCTGTTGGACACTTTCCAAAGTAAGCTTTGTGGAATTAAGCTCAATGGTGAGCTCACTAGCCTCCTCCCTTAACTGCTTAGACATAGATCCTCAAAATTGGTGGCTATATCTCTATCATGCATCATGTGTAAGTTGTTCTAAATTTTTCCGTAGAGCTCTTCAATGTATGTAAATCAGAAAATAAAATATTAAGCTCACTTTGTCACATAGATGCATGTTGAATTCATTTTTCCATAGTGGATATCAAAATCTTCAGACCTTGCTTTATTGTCCAGACAAAGGCTACAATGGAGAGCTGCAAGCAAGTATTTTTGAATGCCAATTTTGGATAGTCATATGGTGAATTTGTTTAAGCTGTAATTTTCTTTTATAGATAAGTATTAGCTGTTGCAAATATTGTTGCTTTCAGATTTATTTTGTGAGCTTTTTATGGAAAGATTTGGCTTGGTTGAATAGTGGATTTCAAAATCTTCAGACTTTGCTGACCGTATCTCTGCAATTGAGAACTGTAAGCAAGTATTTTTTATTGGCAATTTTGGACAGTCATATATGGTGAATTTGTTTAATCTGTCA
>VDFB02073892.1:0-29446 GCA_007258455.2 Sequoia sempervirens | reverse complement strand
TTCCACAACATAAACTAAATGCCTTGAATCTGGAAAATACCCTACTGCCTTCATCTCCCAAGTCCAATTTCTCCAACTTTGCATATCTATCTCCCGTGTTTGTGGATGTGATGTCTCCTACATGAAAAAGATGTACATGGCCTTCAATCCAACTACATCCAGGGATCTTTTTAATTCCTCAATATTTCATCAATTTCCTTGCCATTTGAATTCAACCCACCTGCCCACTTCTACGTAGATGTTTGAGAGAACATATTTCACAGCATTTTTAGAATCCAGATCAAACAGCATTGTTGCTGTAAATACTCCTAAGCCTATGTACATATGTGATCTACACGCACCTAGAAAACACATCCACACAACCACCAGAGGTTTAACTGACATCTTAATGATAAAGTGTAGAGTGTCTTCAAGATAGTTAGCCCAGGCAAGAAGGTCAACCATAATGATCAACTGTAAGTGTAATGCAATAACGATTACTCATGTGATTGAAGTATGTACAACCCTCACCACTAAACCTACATGGCTGCATGCATATAGAACACAAACAAAGCTTACAATGTCAGGATATGTTCCAAAGTGTTTCATTAATTCAAATATTTTGAGAGCATCTACATATCATACAATCATTGCATTCCATGAGATGACATCTCTTTGGGGTATTTGCAATAGCCTTTCACATGACTGTTCTATGCTTCCAAATTTTTCATACATGTCCACTATAGTAGTTGCAACTGCAACATCTGATAAAATTCCTCTATTCTTTATGCTCTGATGGATGTCCGTACCCTGTTCCAATGCTCCTATTTTGGCACAGGCAGGGAGAATGCTGCCAAAAGTTGTGTAGTCTAGCTTTACACCTGCCAATTGCATTTTCTTAAAAAAAATCCATTTTGTGCATATCCTACGATCATTGCATTCCTTGAGATAACCTCTCTTCGAGGCATTTTGTCAAACGGTTCACTTGCTTTTTCTATGCTTGCGCATTTTGCATACATGATGCTTTGATGGATGTCCATACCCTGTTCCAATGCTCCCTTTTTGGAGAAGCTGAGGAGGATACTAGTGATGGTAGTGGAATTTGGCTTTACACCCGTCGATTGCATTTGCTTGAAAGTTTCTAAAGCCTTTTCAACAAATCCGTTTTGTGTATATATCCTGCAATCATTGTTGTCCATGAGATAACATCTTTTTCAGATATTCTATCAAACATTTCATGTGCCTTGTTAATGCTTTCACTTTTTGCATCCATGTCTATTAGGCAATTGTAACTATAATATCTAACGAAGTTCCTCTATCCTTTAAGCTTTGATAAATGTCCATACTGCTCCAAAGCTCCCATTTTGACATTTTGCATACATGTCTACCAGCGCAGTTGCAACTACAACATTTGACAAAATTCTTCTATCCTTTATTCTTTGATGGATGTCCATACCTTGTTCCAAATTCGGCATAAGCTGCGAGGATTGTGGAAAAGGTTTTAGAGTCTGGCTTTACACTTGCCAATTGCAATTGCTTGAAAGTTTGTAAAGCCTTTTCAACTAATCCATTTGTAAATATCTTGCAATCAAGTCATTTCATGAGAATACATTTCTTTGAGGCATTCTGCCAAACAGTTCGCGTGCTTTGTCTATGCTTCCACATTTTGCGTACATGTCAAAGAGGGCAGTTGCAATTGCAACATGACAAAATTCCTTTATCCTTATCCTGTTATGGGTGTGCATAGCCTATTCCAAAGCTCCCATTTCGGCATAACCAGGGAGGATTTAATACTGAACTATAATTTACCAAATTACTCACTCCAAGGACACCAAAATAAATGGATCTTCAAATATACTATAGTGAAAAGAAAATGCCACAGCTCCTCGTACAACCCCCTATAATCACTCCCTACACCAAATCTAAGTCCAACCCATCAAAGAAACAAGCAGATCAGTAAGGTTAAGTAGATGATTTTTCTATTGCTTGGAGAAGTTTGTTAGAAGTTGGTAATATACAACACAGAACAAATCTGAGCGACGAACGATTCACAACCAAACAAAATCCCACCCCTTCTTAGGACATTGCTAAATGTGTGTATGAGCAGAACTTAGGGTTCCAAAAATGAACAAAGCGGCGAAACTGTGCATAATATATAGGATTATGTTATGCGGGAAAGGAGCCATTGCTGCTAACAAAACCATGGTGATCTACATGCACGATGTACTGATTTTCTTGAAAGTTTCTTCGTCAAGAGATTGATCGTTAAAAATGTGGGACTATTAATGATAAGCAAACCTCTGGACCAAATTTGGCATGGCCCTGAAGGCGGATTGAAAGCAAATGCATTGCAAGAGTAATTGCAGAGGCACGCTTTCTGACAATCTATGTGTGTGGATGCAGGGTATGAGGAAGCGTGGTCATTAGGCAATGTTACACTGGAGCTGAGGAATCCGTTAGTGCTGCCCTTTTGGGCGTCACAGTTTAATGGGCTCTGTCGAACACAACCACTAGATGACCAATCGCAAAACTCCAGGAGCGATTGTCTTTGTGGATGAAGCCTTCGACGTAGCTGTAGAACTGAATATTGTTGGAGTTGCAGCTTCTGTAAACGCCACAAACATTATATACGGTGCATTGATCTTTGGGCCGAGACTAAACATGCTCCATTTACTCCTATCAGACCAAATAAAACCTTGAAATAGCGGCGGGGAAAATAGAAAAACATGGCAAAAAATAACTGTAAAATGGGAAAAACAGTAAAAAAATGGCGCAAAATGATGGACGACTTTACACCTGCCAATTGCATTTGCTTGAAAGTTTTTCACCACCTTCATTGCTTTCCCCACCGCTATTGGTTTCCGCTCCTCCAAACTCTGCCTCGCTGGTATTGACCTTTGACTTCTCCAATTTGGCAAAAAATTATGAACGCTTTAGATTTGTTTTAGCACCTTGCCAGGCTTCTCGGGAGTTTTGGTTCATTCACTGAGAAAATGAGTTCATAGAACTCATATAGGACACGCCTTCGGTGTAACTAGATAGTACTTCAATTAGCCAATTTTCTTCCTTTCACACTTCCTACACAATACTTTGTTATTATTAAATTTTTGTAATGTAACAAGTTAGAACTTTGATCAGCGAATTTATTTCCTTTCACATTTCTTATTAGGGGAGAGGGGCCACTAGTCATGCGGGCTAATTTTGTCAATATGTAGTGTTTGACTGAAATATCATAGAACCTTCATTTTTTTTTGAAATGTAGATTGGCCTCTTATTTATCTATAACTAAGGTTTGGAGGTGTGACTCATCATGCAACTCGTCACATCAACACATCTATCGAAAAGTGTCTAAAATTTGACTTTTTAAAGGTTTGACCAAAAATTAATCATGGAACCCCCAATAATCGTACAAAAAACATATCATTTGTTGTTTGTAGAATATCGTATCTTTATTTAAAATAAATTAATATACAACCTAGATGGACCAAATACCTATTGATAGCCATAAATCTTTGATATCTCTATTTTTTATATTCAACACATATGGACCAATAGCTGAACACAAAAAAACTATTTGTTGTTATAAAAACAACACATAATTATTTAAAATACAACTTACATCAAACAAAAATGGACCAATAGTTGAACACTATTTTTTTTTTAAATCCTTCACATTTAATGGAAAAATACATGTTATTTATTGTGCTCATCTTTTATATTTTTGATATGACAAACTATTAATATAAAATACTCCAATGCTTGTACATTGCTACCCCAATAGTTGTACACATAAGAACAACATTTTTTAACTATGATAACAATACTTGTTTAAATGAGTGTCTTATTTTATTAAATGAGCATTTTATATTTTAAATGATACACTATAGTGGATAGTTATGATGTTTTATTTGAGACAAAAAATACTTATTTCACTTCTTCGTGAATGTATTTATGTTTTTTTATATAACAATTAGAGGTTCTCCTATGTTCAAGTTTGGGTCCACTTTTGATCAACATTTGGTTATTTTTTTATTTACATTTGGACTATTTATTTACAATATATAGTATAAATATGCGGTAAGACTAGGTATTATAATCATGATTGACTACACAACTATTGGACCCCGCACGACTACTGGCCCCTCTCCCCTATTTAGGTAAGAAAATGCGTCACAATATTTTGAAGTGGGCAACTTCATATAATATTAAGAACAAGGGTTTGTCATTTTTGTCAAATCTTTTTTCGTATGAAGTTTTGTACTCCTTTATAATGTATTTTCTTCAGGAATTGGTGGTGGTTGTCTAAATATTAGTTTGACTTTATTCCATTAAATTTTTTTTATTTGAGTCTTTTGTCTACTTTATCTTTAAATTCTAGATTGAATCAAAAGTGGAAATGCAAATTTCTGGAAAAGACTTTGGAAAAGTTGAGTGCATAAATCTAGCAGTCGAAGGCTGAGGTGAATGCTCAGATTTTGGCTTGGAAGGTTTTACATTTCAAGCTACTTGTTGATGAAAGATTAAAATGTATAATGGTTCAACTAGATAAATGCTCATTTTGGCAACACAATGGAATTTCGAAACATATTGTTTTTGGAATTGTGCATGGACAAAGAGAAAGTAGAAGGTTGTTTTTAACTATCTCCCTACTATTTTTGGTCATGCTTTATGTTGGAAAGAAGTTGTTTTAGGCTTAGGCCTTCCAAAAAATATTGTGGTTGATTCCTTGAGGCAAATTATTATTTTTAACATATGAAAAAGTGGATGTTTGGCTATTTTTTTGAACCATAACATTCACCAGGCAACATAAATGCTATGATTTTACTTTGATATCAATTTTCAAACTATTTTTATGTGCCCATTGCTGTAGGGGTCTCAAAGAACATGTTACGATCGAGAGGCATCTAGATATGGTTAAATTTCAATTGTTGTAACTCCATAAAAATGATATTGTATGTTCTAAAAAACTACAATGAATGTTAAAATTTAGCGTTTGAGACTATTGTATTGAAATTTTTGGATTTGTTCTTGTTTTTTCCCATTCCTTGGATGCTATGTGATGGTTTAATGTTCATTTTGTGTTTTGGAAATTGATTGCCTGCCTTTTATTATGTAACCATTATTTTTCTTTTCTCAATAAAAAAATCACGAATTAGAAAATATTTAAGCAAGTGTTTGTATAGTAATTAGCTTTTGTAGTGGGGGTAGGGGGCCTAGCTTGATTGGCTAAAGCATCCTGTTGCAGGCAAGAGGTCACAAGGTATAGTCTCCCCCCAAACCTGTGGTACCAGAGGGTGTGTCGCGCTAGTGCCATTGGTCACGTGAATTTTTTTTTACCAAGCTCACTGCAGTTTATAAGGGGATGGATACCCGACTGATTCTTGCAATCTAAAAAAAAAAGCTTTTGTAGTTGTGATGTATTGATAATATAATATAATACTAGTCATGTAGTAGAAAGTGTTTTTAAATTTTGGATTGTACTAATTAGATTGTATGAATTACATATTATCTTAATAATTGTGAGTTATAGTGTAATTTTTTAAATTTTGTTTTGTATTCAAAATGTGCAAAGTAAGACAACACATTAAGTTTTCATAAGTTTGTTTAATACCTTTTTCTTGTGGATGTCAAGTTATTTAAGAGAACTATGTCTTATAATTTATTTTTCCTTATAGACTAGAAATAGAGAGATATAGAGAAGGAGAGACAGAGAGATATAGAGAAATAAAGAGAGATGTACAAAGGAAAAGAAATAGAGAGAGGGGATATAAATAGAGGGAGAAATAGAGAGATATAGAGAGGTAGAGATAGAGAGAGATGCATAGTCATGGGGTTAAGCCACAATAGTGGTTTACAATTTGACGAAGTAAGGAAAACTGAGAAAAAATGACCCCATGGAAAAAAAATGGTTTTAAGGGTTCGAATGAACCTACAAGTTCGACCGAACCAAAAAGAGGTTCGATCGAACTAGGGTTTGAGTGAACCCATTAATTACTGGGCCCAAATTTCTTGCCCAAAAAACAAAAGAAAAATGCAATTTGAAGGGGGTTCATTAGAACCCCTTGGTTCTAGTGAACCCCCCTTTTCCTTAATTTTTGACCTTGTTCACAAAAAAACCTAAATTTTTACACTTCGAAGCTAAGGTTGATGATGAAAATGGAGGAATTTTCACAAACCCAACTGGAATCAGGTAGTTCTCAAAATGAGCTATCCAACGAATATAATTTTAATATGTTTTGGTTTTATTATGTATTTATTTTTTTAGTTTTATTAAACATAGGTTTTTCATTGAAAATGAAAGTCTTTGTTCTGAACATGTGGAAAAATAACAGATTATCAAAAAAGAAATTGAATTTAAATATGAGTGCACCAGATATTGAAGTCCTTGATCCAACCAAAAAAGAAAAATTGAATTTTGATATATATACAAAAAAAGTTATGTGTTATATAGTTGTGCCATGTTTGAATTTTAATTGGTTTGACTTCAAAACTTGATTAAAGAAAAAATATTCAATAAAAGACTATCTAACCAAGTGGAAGCACTAGATATCAGAGTTACAAATCTAAATTCGAAAGAATTAGATTTTTATCCTTTATGGAAAAAAAGTTATGCATTATACAGTGTGTGTCACTTTTTAAAAATGTTGTTTTCTGAAAAAACCAATTTTTGTGGGAGATGGAAAAAGAAGTGCAATCTAATTCCAAAATTTTGATTTTTTTTTTTAGAATCTACAGACAAAATGTGACAAGAATCTAGTTTGCATCATCTTCAAATTCCTCACGGTTTAGCCACTATAGGTGCCCAAATGTGGAGATTTAGTTAAAAATAATAATTTCAGTGTCCAATTTGGCCAAAAATTGTAAACAACTATTGTGGGATCACCCCATGGAGAGATAGATATAGAGAGGGAGAGATACATAGAGTGGGGGAGATATATCTAGAGAGAATATTTGGAGATAAACAAAGAGGGTAAAGATGTAGAGATAAAGATAGGTTGAGAGATAGAGAGATGGAGAGAAAGAGGGAGAGGGATCAATAGAGGGAGAGAGATATATTGATAAAAGTGAAGAGATGAAAAGAGATAGATAGAGAGTTACAAATGAAAATGATAGAGTTAGAGATAGGGAGAGAAATAGAGATAGCGAGAGAAATAGAGAAAGGGAGATAAAGAGAGAGAGGGAGACATAGAGAGGATAGAGTTAGAGAGGTAGAGATTGAGAGAGAGGGAAAGATAGAGATAAAGATAGAGATGGAGAGATATAGAGAAAGAGAGGAGAGATAGAGAGAGACAAAGAGATTGAGAGGGATAGGGTAAAATAGAGAGGGAGGGAGAGATGGATAGATAGAGAGGAAGAGAGGAAGATAAATGAGAGATATAGAGAGATAGAGAGGGAGAAAGAGACAAAAAGAGATAGAGGGAGAGAGAGTTAGAAAGAGGGAGACATAGAGAGAGGGAGAGATAGAGAGATAGAGATGGAGAGGGAGAGATAAAGAGATAGCAAAAAAGAAATAAAAAAAGATAAAGGGAGATGGAATATAGATAGAGAGAGCAAGAGGGGAGAGACATATAGATATAGAAGAGAAAGATGGAAAGAGATAGAGGTGGATGAAGAGATAGAGAGAGAGGAAGAGGGAGAGGTAGAGAGATAGAGAGATTATAATGAAAATTTGATATTTTAATGCTAATTTTGGTCACTTTTGGTCGCTATCTCCACGGATTTGAATGAGAGTATATGGATAACTTGAAAATAGCTTCTAGCTTTACTGTTTCAATTTGGATTGATTAATGATAGATATTTTAATATTTGTCGTGCATGTATTTGAAATGAATTATGATGAATGGTAACTTATCTATGTTTCTAAAGGGAAGATATAGAAATTTAATGGTAATGAGTCAATCTCCTTTATTGATATTGAATAAGTAAATATATGCAAATAATATACATAGATGCTAATGATAATGTAATTTAGTATTTGCCAATATAAATGTTGATGCAAACTCTATAATGCTTAATGATCCAATTCTTTGGGATAAGGTTATGATTCTACAATAATAGATCATATAAGATATTGGTGATGAACAATTGATTTTAATGTTTGTCCTTAAATACAAGAACCTAGTTGTTCAACATGAGATTTTCTAGTTTGTAAGTGTACAAGAAATTATAAAAATTTGAAAGTGAAGGCCTCAAGAGAAGAGGAAAAAAGGAAATTGAAATTAGAGGGTAGAAGTTTGATGTGAAACTATCCAAAGAACATATGACACCCACAATCTAGTCCATGGTAACTAAAATGTTAAAGAAAAGGTCACTTGAGGTATTAACGGCTAATTGGTTAATAAATTTAAGGTTAGAAATACATTACAAAAATCACTATAATATTGTTATAAGGTATAAACAATTAGAATAAAATTTATGCCCTTTTATTCTTTATTGTTGAATCAATGTCAATATTTTTTATCTACTATTCTTCACCATTACCTTTAATATAGCATGAATTACATAATTGATAATAAGACAAACACATAAATGTTTCTTTGATAGCTTATGGATTGGAGGTTGATAATAAGACATACACATAAATGTTTCTTTGATAGCTTATAGATTGGAGGCTTATTATTGAAAATGTAACATTTAGAATAATTTAAAAGGATGCCATGATTTTTCAATATTATTATTTAATTTAGAAATAAAATAAAATAATCTTTATAATATATAATTTTAATTTATAATATAAATATATTTTTCAAAATAATAAAAAATAAAAGAAAAAGATGAATTACTATCATTTTTTAAAATTTAAATAGAAAAAATAATAGATATTATATTCATTCAGTCTAATTAAAAGGATGCAACTTGCACAGTCAATGTCATCCTATTCAGAATATGAATAATTTAAGCGACTTGACTTGACTAAACAAACGATCGGAGGGCATCTTATGGTCTTTGACGTTGACAGGAAAATATTATTGAATAGGTGATACGTATGACTACCGGAGGGCATCTTATTCTCTTTTCAACAATACTGGTTCTTCGCCATTATTCCATGCATCGGAACGTCACCTTACCTGGACAAGGTTAAAGTTAGACCTTCGTATTTTATGGAATTAAAAACTCCACATTAACTCTTCTTCCACGGCAACCCCTACATCATATATTTGAAGAATAGCATGAAGATGAACAGAAGCTAACTTACTGAAGAGATTGTTATCAGGTTTCCAATTTTTAATGTTATCTTTGTCTAGTCTATACAGATGCCGAGGTACTGAGATCTTCCTCCTCCTCGTGGGTGCTCTCTATCTTCGTCCCTATCTTCGTTTGATTGTTTCAATTGGTCTTCTACCTCTAAGCCCCATAGCCTGCATTAAAGATCCAGATCTCTTTTACAATTGTTAGTAATTTAAGTAACCATGATCAACTTGTATTGGTTTCCAATTGTTTATTGGAATGATGAAATTATCCCTTCATCTTCATTATCAACTATGTTACATGGATTTATATTTCTTTTTTGAAATATAAAAGTATGCAGGCTATTAATAATAATTGGAAACATGAAATCATTTTTCTTCGAAGTAGTCAAATTAAATATTGCTTGTCTTGATGTTACTTTGAAAGATGCTTTGTTTTTTTTTTTTGGGTAGATTTTGAACATCTCGATAGAAGTTGAAGAGTTTTTATAAGGATATCATTGTGGATTTTCAAGCATGTTATTAGCAAGACTAAGGACTCTTCACATAGATATGTTTTGGTTCTTACATTTTCTAATGGGAAAATTATTGGATTTTGTTTCAAATATGCTTCTAAATATGTCAAAGAACGGGTTGTAATTTAAGATTTGATCTTCAAAAATTTCCATAAGATAAATTGAAGTTTAGAAAATGTTTTAATATGATAGAGCACCCTAGTGACCATAATTGTTTTTATTATACTAAAATCAACAAAGATTGTTAAATTTTTTGATTCACTATAACAATTCCTTTAGTGTGGTTGATCCCTTACATTGCAAATATGAAAGTCATGCATATAATTGGTTTACATTGCTTAAATATAGAGGTAGAGTGGATATGAAACTTAGTAGATTAGAGAAATTTTATATTTCTCACAATCTTCCTTATGTTCCTTCTCATTCAAGTGGCTACCCTTTTTATGACTTCCTCATTGCTTCACTTCATCTCTCTCTTTTTCTTTGTATATCCCATCATCTCAACTTCCCTTCAAAATTAAAACTCCACACTTAACTCTTTTTATTATGTTTCTATGCAAGTGTTGGTATTGACACCACATAAAACCACATCCATGTTACTAGAAAATAAACTCTAACTTTTTTTATTTTATTATCCTCTCTCATTTTAATACAATAGGGAAATGTGGTATTGTTAACAATAATTTACTTTTAAAATTTATTATAAGCACATGATAAATATGTGTGGGTTCTAAATTATAAACCATTCATCGAGCTTACTCATTCAATTCAAGTTTGAAGGAATTCTTAGATAATTTTGAGTAATGGAGTGCGAAATGATTGACTTAAGAAAGATTAATCATTAGAAAACTTGTCAAATTCTTATTGAAATGATATAAAAACACTTGGATCAATATAATTTGTTATCACCA
This sequence comes from Sequoia sempervirens, assembly GCA_007258455.2. Classification (NCBI taxonomy): domain Eukaryota; kingdom Viridiplantae; phylum Streptophyta; class Pinopsida; order Cupressales; family Cupressaceae; genus Sequoia; species Sequoia sempervirens. The sequence continues at coordinate 18,853 of VDFB02073892.1, read as the reverse complement.
CTACACTAAACTCCACTATTTTGATGTGGATTGGTCCAAACCTAACAACTAAAAATCACCCTTTAGTAGGGTATGTGCAGGATCATGATGGGAAAAAAAGTGGCAATATGATGGGTATGTGGCTGACGACTTTTTTTTACCCAAAATTGATGAAATGAAAAGGGTTTTTAAAGGATATCTCACCTTTCCAACAATATAAATTATGCTTTACTTTGAATTTAATAATTAATTATTATTCATTTTCTATTCAAATTATAACTAAAGTCCTGATTGATAGGTGATTGAAAAACATCTATAGCTTTCAAACATCACATTCTTTGAATCCAAAACATGTGTCACATTCTATGCTTCACACACTAGAATTAAAAAAAAATTGAATTTCATGAAATTTTGACCAAGTTAAGGTGGTCAGACATACAAGTTTTTATATTTTTAAAAGTTGTAATAAAAATTCATAATTAATTATTTACTTGGAAAAAAATTACAAAAAATATACATCACATTGGGACATCAGTCTTCTACTTATATCTAAAATATTATAAAAAAAAATATGATCATTTTATTGTGGTTAGGGTGGTCAGACAGACACCTACTTCTTATTTTTTCCGAAATTTAAGTACCTCTTGCATTGAAATTTTAAATTTTCACCAAATATATTTTTTATTTTTTTAAAATAAACCTAGTAGTTTAGAAACTACATTCAATTTTCTACAGATTCTATTCTTACATATTTTTGAAATAATATATATAACTTATTCAAATTTTTACATCAAGTTTCATAACTCTGATTTTTCTAATTTTTTTACCACTTAAGGGCCTATTTTTTCCATGATGATCCTGCCTAGTAATCACATGTTGGGTGTAGAAACATTTCATGCACAACATGAAGGGATCCAACTAAGATGAGTATTAAATATTCTTACAAAATATGAGAGGCTACAACTAAGATGAGTAGACAAAGCTCAAATTTATTTGCTAGTGAATTAGAAATCACTTATCAACTACATTATAATGGAAAGGTTCTAAGGTCTATAAATCCTTTCAAGACCAATGTGATATGATGAGATATGTGAGAGAGTTGTTACAGTATTGTATCTCACCCTTAATTCTCCATGTCTATAGATGAAACATATCCTTCTACTTATGATATGTGAACATGGTTTGGTTAGGATAGGTGGGAAATATCTATTAATAACACATTAAATCCTTTGAAAGATACTAACATATTACAATTAAAATGTATTAATGTTACGATGGAGAGGTGCAAAGCTATGAGCAGGAGCAGGAAAGACTTTGGAGATTTGAAATTTGTGGATTTTGAGATAGCGATGAGGATGATGATGATGCTGCAGTTGTTCCTCCATTGGTGTCTTGGTTGCACTGGTGGAGGGAGATCCTTGGGATTTGGTCCCTGGATGGAGTTCTTGGTGCAAGTGTTTGGGCCCTTGTTTTGGCTATGTGGGGGATCCTGAATGGTCTAGCATGGCTTTACTTGGAGCAGAGTGTGAGGTCCTGGTTGCTTGTGCTTCTCTGGTAGGCTCTACTATTTTGGGGGCCTGTGTTTTTTGTTATATGGCTTCTCTAGCTTTTTTCTTGGAGGGATGGTGATGTGTTGTGTGGACTCATTAAGGAGTTTTGTTGCCACTCTCCATTTTCCATCCTTTTGGTGATTATGGAGAGGTTGTTTTTGTTTGGCCCTTTCTTTTTGTTGCTTACCCTCTTTCTGGGCTCTATTGGTTTGGCTATGGTTACCTTTAGGTGGTGGTGTTTGTAGTCCCCTGGTTCTCTGGGGCTTTCTTTCCTGAGTGGAGGTTCCACTTCCATCATGGAGAATTGTGGTGGGTGTAGATTGGGAGACGGGTCTTGTTTTTTGAGGCAACTTCTGATGGAGGTGATGTGGTTGGGGTTGGGTGCTAAATGCCCATCTTGGAGTTCCCTCTTGCTTGCTACTGGCAGCAAGGATTCCTTGGTCCCATTGTGGCTATTTCTAATTTGAATGATATATCTAGCATGGGTTTTGGTTGTTTGTGTGTTTTTGCTTCTAATATGTAGGCTCTAAGGTGTGTTGCGCCCCCTAGTTGGGCAACTTTGGCTTTGGGAGCCTCTATTCCCCATGAGGCTTTGGTGTTGTTACTAATGGAGGAGGCTATGGCCTTTGTGCTTGAAGGGTTTATTGTTCCCTGTGAGGCTACCTTTTGGTTGGTGTTGTTGCTTATGGTGGTGGTAGAGGCCTTTATGGTGCAGGGGTTTGTTGTTCCCTGTGGAGGTTGTTGGCTGTTGGTGATGGTTGGGAACCCCTCTATTGTGGCTTGGTGCCCTTGGTTTTTGAAGATTAAATTGATGAAGGGGTTTGTTATTATTTTTTGGGCTTTTTTTCTTCTTCATAGTTTATTGGATCTTCTTCTACTGTGAAGTTGATGATGTGTGACTTCTAGGTTATGATCTTCCTTTTGATGGCAATGCTTACTCTTTTCAAGGGAGTTTATTTTCTTTTGATGGTGGTTTTTTTATGCTGTTAAAGGCTCCTGTGTTTATGAACTCTGATCTGTTGGGTTTTAGCCATGGCTTTTCTTCTCCTTTCATGTACCAGTTTCCTTCCTTGTTAAAGGTGGTAATGATTGCCCTCTCTTTTGATGTTTTCTTTCTAAATCTATAATTGATGTCTTCTATGGAGGTGAAGGCTACTCCCATTAAGGTAGAGCCCTCTTCTATTGAGGGGAAGGTGATTGTTGTAGATTGGGTGGAGATTTATTTTCTTTTCTGCTTGTTCCTATCAAGGGGGAGCTTGTGTGGTAAAATGAGTGAAGTCGTTGGAGGTTTGGGCTCTCATTTCTTCCTCTCCTATAGAGGGGGGCTCCCTCCTATTAAGGTGGGGTTGGAGTTGGCATTTAAGGTTGGTTGCTGCTGCATGAAGGCTATTGTGTTTCAATGATCCTTAGTTTCCCCTTTTGAGGTGGGGTTTTTGGAGATGCTAGTATTTTTTTTTAGGGGCTTGATGGTACTCTACACTATCAAGAGGACTGTCTCTCTTATCTTAGGGGTGTATTCTTTGAGCAACTAGTTTGCTGATGCTTAGCTGATGCAGGCAGGTTTGTTGTTTATCTAAGTAGGGTTTTTGGTCCCTAATAAAACCAAGTTGTAAAAGGGTTTTAGGTCCTTGCTTGTTTGTAAGTTGCAACATTTTTAGTCATGATAATATTTTAGATGCTATTGTGGGGTTGTTGTTGGTATATGGGCTATAGTATTTGCAACTTGCTTAATCTCAAGTACTGGGTTCTAGGATCCCATCAAAACCTATTTTTTACCCCTAGGTAATAAAAAACATATTACAATTAAAGGGAAATTGTAGATTTCATTTAGCATTATGGTGAGGATTTGTAACTAATTGATATTTCTCTATACACTCTCAAAATCATTAATATATCTAGGAATATGATTCATTATTTCAAGTTTATATAAGGTTAAAATTTCTCGTAATTACATGTTGTCAAATGCATGTTCATGGAAAGCTCCTACATTCCCAACAAGTTATAATTTTTTTTGGCTCATTACATTATGCTAGTAGCTTAATTATAAATCAACCTAGGAACCATACATCTCTTGAAAGTTTTACTAGGATATAAATTTCTCTTTTATTTGGTGTCATTAGTCAAAGGGAGTCCACATAATCATTGGTAGACCATTCCTCTTAACTTATGAAATTATTAACTCCCTATATATTATAAGATTAGTAAGGTGACATGTTGGTCCTACACCTTCCTAAGAATGTGTAAAAATATATAATATTTTGGGATTTTCTAACCATTGGATATCATGTGCATCATGTACTTCCTAAGAACCACAATCCCCTATGTCATTAGAGGCTAATGAGCTCTTCGGTTGGATGTTATGCTAGACCTTTTAAAATCTTTAAGAGATGTTACAACAAGTTTGACTAAGTAGTCACGCCATTGGTTAGGAAGAATGTTCATTCATCATGGATCAATGCCAATGAAACTTGATAGCCTCTAGCTTAAAGAAAATAATCATCTTAGAGAATTATATTAACCTTGAGCCTACACGACTTCAAACCTTGATCTAGGCTTACCATTACCATAAATTAGGAGTTCATAATGGTTTTAAATTAAGAGATCATATCACTTACAACATATGAAAATTGACATAAAAAATATAATAGTACCTCATATAAAAACATCAAGAACTCATTTAAATTGGCTTCCCAATTTACATTTCCTACATATTTAGACTTAGGGCTATAATATAGATTTCATATAACCATTTGAAAAGTATGACATAGAATTATCATCTTTAACTTTTTTAAATCTAGTAATATTTAACTTAATCTACAAATGCTTTAGGGGCTCATGGATTCAAAAAATTTCTTTGCTAATAATTCTAATAGGAATATAAATTTATATTGAGAAAATGAGCAACACAAAATTTCTATCTTGAGATATAGCTCTCTCTTGCTAATTCCCCATCTAATGCCAATGTTATTAAATCATACACGCCATGTGATATGTTATTTAAAAAGTCCTTAGTTACTATAATATCATCTAATTATGACACATAATTTACATACATATAAGAATTCAAGCTAGGAGAATAAACCTTTATGAAGAAAATTAGATATTCTCCTACCTAGATAAATTCAAATTAATCCAAAGATTTTAATTGGAGAACTTTAAATATGACCATTTTAATTTTATATAGGAATTAGAGTCAATTTTAATAAAAATAATAATATTAGATAGTAAATAATCCATTATAATTGAAAACACATGCTAGCCTAGTATAAGAAACAAATAGGTAAAGATTAATGCAAGGAAATCAAGAACTAAATTACCTAATTAAATCATTGATGATTATAACTCAACCCAAATTAGAGTTGCTAGAAGAAAATTATTTGTCCATCCAAGGCCCATCTCTATATCCTCCCACCCCCCTGGTGTGGTTTGCAGGGGCTACCCTTGACACCTATGATGGAGCCTCAGGCCAGCGTGGAAGTCAGTGGGGGAAAGCAAATAAAATATTTTGGTACTTGCCTCTAGTTGTTTGGTTTAGCTATGGCCCGATATTTTTGGCATACCTGGAGGGACAACCATAGCCTAGGGCCTCACGTTCATCTTGTGGAGGGGTGCTACCAAGCGAAATTTTTATGGGTATATTAAAATATGAATTTGATTACCTTCAAATTGCATAATTATATAAGAATATAAATAGTATTAGTGTATTTTCTAGGATTGGAACTTTCAATAACATTGTCTTGAATATTTTTTTAGTAAATTGAACTCACCTAGCATTAGTTATTGCAACACATTGAGCTCTAATGGATAGAATAATGCATGGGAATCTTATTTAATGGAGGATATTACACATCCAAATTTCCTTCAAGGTCACATGAAAATATATATTTGATAAAAGATTTTTATTTAGCCCTTAAATCATATAATTACATTATTTCATCTCTAAGGGAAGGGTGAATTTTTTAATTTTATTGATTTTTCTCGTTAACTTTTTACAAAGATGGAAAAAAATTGAGTTATAATCCACCTATTTCAACCATTTTAATCTTTATTTTTCACCCAATAAATTTCCTCCATTCTCAATATGGATTTCATCTCATTTATAGTTGTTAATTACTTATTTCTCAATGCTTATTTTATCCTAGATTATCTAATCTCTTCCTCAATCATACAATTATTAGCATCAACCTCCACATTTTTCAATAAAATCATTTCCAAAATCCTTGTTGTTCCATAAATTTACCTCCTATTTAACCACTACTAATTTCCTTTATAAATGAACCCTTTGCATCCTTTGGTTTCCTAGTGTCACAACCACTTGAGAAAGTACTCAAATGACATAAATCCATTTTAAAGGGGCTTCCTCTAGGACTATGGCTATTCTCTACCTTGAGGATAATAGGTGATTGGTTTGATCCATTGCAATATGTAACCTTTCAATATTGTTTAATTTACTCTAAATCCTATTCTAAATTAATCATGAAGTGGTCTAGATTACACTTAGTACACTTTGAGCCCACCAACCTATTTCTCCAAGTAAACAACCCTTCTTGAAGTTTCACATCCCATAAAAATAAATTAGAATATATTTCTCTAAAGGAAATCAATCCTATAGTGAACATTAGGATGTTACATTCCTTCTCCAATTCTAGGGCGATATTGAGATCACCCCTATAATCCAATTATCTTTCCCAATTTTTTTTTCTAAAATTTGTTAACTTGTCACATAATATATCTCTCAATATTTCATTACTAAGGCCAATAAATGTTTAAATAGATCAACGTGATCTAAATTCAAATAATCAAAATTTAAACATTTAGTAAAATATAGGACTCCTAGAGTGACAATCCTATAAATCTTCTATTATTCAAAAAAGATTCAAGCCTCCTACTATCCTCTTTGAACTTACTATCACCCCTTTCATAACCATTGATGTTTTTTTCATCATGCTTATCAATTCTTTGTTTCCTATGATAAAATAATCTATAAATTTTGTAGATTTATATGTCTTTGAACCAAACTACATTTTTTGAGGGAATTATGCCTCTAAATGTTGTATGATAGAATCTTTTTACTTTCTTGGAGGGGGATTTTCTTTCCTCCATCATGGAAATATTTAGTTATTGGAGCGTAAGATCCTTTCTCCATGTCCTTCATTGTTACAACCTTCATCTTAGTTGTACTTTATTTCTTCCCTCTTGTCCTACCCATCCCCAAGTTTTCCATCATCACTCCCAATATTTCCAACTAGGATATTGTACATTGTCTTTAACTCTTTCTATATATGACACCAACATTTTAATCCTAGTTTCTCCCCATAAGTATCTCTAAAAATTCCTTCTTGCTATCTCCTCTTTCATGAACACTATCAACTATCTCCTTCATCTTGGTTTGAATCGATAGTTCACACCTCTTCTAGATTCTCTCCCCCAATTCTATTTCCTTTCTTGAGTTTAAAACCTCCTCTTTCCCCTTCATAATCTTTGTCCTCCCTTCAATCTTCTAGTCCTTCCCTTTCTTTTGTCAAAGTCTTGCTAGGATTCATATTTGAATCCTTTTTGCTTGGTACTTCATGCCAATACTTTAACACTCAATTTTTCCCATTCCCTTTAAACTTTATTCTCTCACTACAATTATGTGCAAAATTTCCCTCTTTATCGTTTGAAGCATGTAGTAAGAAAAAAAATAGAATCCAATTCTTGGATCCAAAATCCAATCAAAAGATTGATCTCTACTAAATAGGGAATATGTTTACTTAGCTCCACTAACACATATATTTTGGTGTATACTACAATTTCTTATTTTATGTGGATCTTGAGCTATATGCATACTCAATCGATGACATACCAAAATACTTAAAGATGTCTTTCATCAACAATTAATTTAGGAGTTTGTACATCCTAATATGTGGAAACACCTCTGTAGCTAGTTATTTACCTAAGTGAAAACTCAAAAACCATGCACACATATACAATCTTGAGTTTCCCATAAACTGCAACCCTCTTTTCAACACTGTCTCTGTCTTTGTTCATTTGAAATCTATTCTATAAAAAACCAAGGGCTAAAAAGTGAATGCTACGTCATTAGAGATCCATCTAAAATAATCTCATCCAAACTTTTATCTCTTCACATGTCGGCCATATCTTAATAAATTTGGCAATGATCATCATTTTCTTTATTACTTCCATCCTCCAGTTTAAAAAATGATTAAGAGATTTCTACACTTAGAATTACAACTCATAACATTTGAGTCTCTGATAAATTTCTTGTCTTTGTTTTGAAACATGACCACCCAGTCACAAGTGGAAACATGTAGCATAATTACATGCCAAAAATTCATCTTGGTGCCAGATTATATTTCTCTAGAGTCTGAAGCAAAAATGTTGGCTATCAATGTAGAGGGGTACGTAATTATTTGTATCTTGAATCCTAGATCTATATAAATATCTTACTGATTGTCATTCTGTAGTTTCTAGAAGTTGGGTTGGTATTAACAGAAAATGGAGAAAGATATTCTTCCTCCTTGATCATTGAGGGAAAAAGAAAAATATGACACCAATGTCATCCACCCAAACCCATTGTATTGCATGCTACTGATAGATGTAAACGTCACTGTTATTCAAACGATATCGTTGCCTTTCAAATGCTTCAATCCTTTTATCTTTAGATGTCAGGATTTAAGTACAATAAATAACAAATGCATGAAATGATATCTTCATGGGACTCATTTAAGTCCTTTTTCACTTAAAGATTAAATAGAAAGATCCTAATGACGGAAATATTCTTATATAAATTTGGTTTTAGTGGGATTGAATGACACATTTTCTTCATTATAAAGGAGAGCAACAAGAGAAATTTTCCAAAATTGAAAGCTGTAATTTGGTGCATTTTAGTTTTATTTTTATTTTTCAAACAATGTATTTTCCATGTATATAATGTCGTAGCATTGACTAAAAATTATTATTATATAGGTGATACTTATCATTATCAATGTAATGGGGAGCAATATAAGATGAATAACATTAATAATTTTTTTTAATTAAAAAATGGCATCAATTTATCAATTATTGATAACCTCTTTCACTATAAATATCTATGAGGGGAGTGAAGTCTTTGTGTCATTCCTTTTATCACGAATGTTCTCTTTCTTCATTCCCATAATCATTTGATTCATCATTGTAGTCTTATATCTCTCCACCTTGCCCACCTCCCAGTGTCTATTAAAGATCAAGCTCCCTCTTGATCATTGTTGGTAAATGAAATAACCATGATTAATATGTGTCTATTAAAGAAATTGCAAGAAAATAAATATAGAACTTAAAGAACGATAATAAAAATAAGTAAAATAGAAAGGGAACTAGGATGAAAATTAAAAAAACAAACTAAAATCAAAATAGACACAAACCAAAGGTGTAAACAATAAAAACTAAAATAAATGGACACAAAAGAACATACACCCACACTAACTATGTACAAGAATATCCTTGAGACCTTTAGAAACTGAAGTAGCCTTTAAGATACTACCCATTAACTAGTAATTGGACTGACTATCTAGTTAAATAACTAATCCTAAAGGTGTTATCTCCTTAGATCTTAGAAATATGGTAAGGACCTAACAAAAATATTTTAAATTTAGGATAGTATTCATTCTTTTCTCATTTTATCTAACAAAAGGAGAAGGTCAAGTATCCTAAAATCCTTTCCTTTAGGTTTTTTGTCAATTGACCCCTTCACTACCACACTTGATGTTTAGCTACATGCTCCATGGTAGCATTTATGTAAGCTTCTAGGTTTAGAAAATTCATTAGTCTAAGCTCAAACTTATTATCTATTTCTACATATTATTTTGTGAATAACAAGATTAAAATTCTGAATTTGATAAGGAACACAAGATTAAGGCCATAATTTAGCTAATAAAGGGGATATCCCTAATGAAGTATTAACCTTAGCTGTAATAGTCCACAAGGAATATTTCAAGTAGGTGTGCTAGTGTCTAGGATTCCTTTTGAATAGTTTCTTAATATAACATAGAAAAGATTCTTATTTGTGGCCTTACCAACACTATTCCCTTATGGATAATAATTAGACTTGAAAATTATTAAATTATCTTATACTTGAGAGTTTATTTTAATAAATTATCTAAAGAAAAGGAAATATTGATATCACATGATAGAGTAAAAGGAATTTCGAAACTTTCCATTATATGATCTTTCAAATATTAGATGACTACCTCAATATTGTAGTTGTTATAGGCTATCAATTTTGTCCATCTTGTTCAAGGGTATCTTGCTATCAAATTAAATTTATATCATTTAGAAAAGTTGATTTTAATCATGCTAATGAAATCCAAACCCAAATGGGAAAACATACCTCATAAATAGGATGTAAGGCCATGATATGGTTTTTTTCCCTATTTGTAGTAGTTTGGAAAACATGATATTTATTCACATATTCATAATATTCCTTGAATACGTAAGACCAAAAATATATTTCTCTAATTTTTTTTTTGAGATTTTACATCACCAAAATCATATCATGTTCCATACTTATCATGAAACAAAAAATATTAAAGTGTGGTTGACTTATTTAATCATCTGAAGTTAATTTCTTCATAATTTTTCTTGTAGAGAAAACCAAATTTGATGATGTACATATTGTTGTTTATTCTTAGTGCTCTCCTTTGTGATTTATTTAATCCCTCTAGACACCCATTTTGAACTAAATAATAAATGATATCTTTGTATCAATCATCATCTATAATGGTGTCACTATAAATTGTTGGTAGACAGGATATGTATCTCTTTCAACCAAGGATTTACAAAGGCCTTAACCTCTAACCAACATCATAGGTTGAATTTCTAAATCAAATCCTTGTAATTATTTCATTTAATTCCATCTCCTTTTCTCCAACCCATATTTCATTAACATATACTTGATCGTTTGATTAGGAAAAATGGAAAAAAAATTACATCTCAAAATATAATGTGAAATTCTTAATAGCCTTTACATATGCATGTGGTTTCTCTCCAAATTAGGGTATGTTACTTTTTCATTCTTGAAAGAACTAATGAAGGCAATAGACCTTTAATCTCCATTTTCATTCTTTTATGTTAGCATAGGAGTACCTGAATGTTGAGAAGAGAAAGAGTAAATTTACAAGGGTTCTTTCTAATAAGGTCTAATCAAAATATGAATATTAGGAATTTACTCTTTTATATGAGAAAAGGCCTACTTTATTTCAATAATACATCCAATATTAACATCCTTTTTGAGCATGTTATTCAAATAATGAATAATCTCAATTAAACCATTGATTAATTTCAAATAAAATTAATATTACCAAAAGGTATTCTAGTTCCTTCTTACTCCTGAGCAATGATAACTTCAAGACTACTTGAATTCTATCTATGTTAATGAGGATCCTTTTATTAGAGATCACATGGCCTATCAAATTTTCTCTTGTCACTCAAAAAGTGCATTTCTTATGGTTCAAGGAAATAACTAATTATTTACACCTTTTGATGATTTTTCTTAAAACAAATATGTTGACCCTAGATCTAATCTTAGAAAAGATAGTTAATTCATCTATATAGACAATAATATATATACTAGCCAAATCTTTGTAATCAATTTCCATGACCCTCTAAAATGTATCTCTATTATTGATAAGATGAAAGGGCATCCTTCTATATTTAAATGTACCACATTTGGTAGTAAGACTAGTCTTCAAATTATCTTCATGTTTCTCCATCACTTGGTTATACCTAGGATAGCCATTGAAAAATGACATCATCTATGATTTGTTAATAATATGTAAGACTTTATCAAGATAAAGGGTGGTTAATTATCCCTTTTTGAAGCCCTTTTAAGATTCATGAGGTCTAAACATAACCTAGTTTTCCATTCTTCAATACATATAGCAAATTAGCCACCCAAGTTAAATGTCTAGACAAAAAATTAATTCTAACAATAATAGCTTTTATAACTCTTTGTGTATCAAAATTTCTAATTGTAGACATGAAAAATATCCTGATCAACTAACTTCGATTCTTCTTTAATCACCTCTCTATTAATCATTTAATTAATCCATCTCAATTCCTCTATTAATCAAATCAATCAATTTTACTTAATTAAATAATAAATCAATCCTAAGGTCCCTCTTTAATTAAATAAAACAATCTTATTTAATTAACTTCTAAAGCTCTTCATTTAATTAAATAAATAAAACTTATATAATTAAACCACTAACATCATTCCCTTTAGCTAAATAAATCAAAACATTTATTTAACTAAGTCTAAATCACTTTTCATCTCCTTTTGATTTATTTTAATCCATAAATCTAAGTCAAAAAGTCAAATCATCTAATCCCTCATTTAATTAATCTAATCCTGATTAATTTAATCTAAACTCATGTCACATCCTCTACCTTTTCCCACTTGCACAAATAAATCAATTAATTAATTTATTAAATCTTCATTTTTCATCAACATGGCATAAATGTGTAATATTCCCTCATTTCAAATTTCCCTCTCAAATGACTTGTCCTTTCCAACATAGCATTAACTCTCCTCTTGCATGTCCCCCACTAGGCATTTAAGAGCCCTTCTTCTCCCTCGAACAAGCCAAATTTGAAATTTGAAAAGGCCACCTAATGTCATTTATTGGTACATTCACCAAAACTTTCACACCCTCGGCCCATTCACATGGTGACAAGTGGCTCCTTCCTATTGGTTGAATCTTTGTCCCACATTCAACCATTTTGCATGTCTCTCCATCATTCTCTCGTATAAATAGAGAACTCATCCCTTACATTTGATCATCTACAATACACAATCTTCATGCAAAGTTGCTCTCTCCATATTGAGAGCTAATTTTTCTCATTATCATTCACATCATTGATTTGTCAAGGGTTGGGAAATGGTCACTTCTCACAACCAAGTGACACCAATCCACTATGGGATAGGTATGCATTTGTGCTTCATTGATATTTTCAATTAGTTTATTTTGTCATTTTATTTGTGAAGTATGGTGTATTATCTCATAGGAGCATTTGTAGGTTTGCATGATCTAACCCATATTATGGAGTTTAGAATGTATGCAGATTTGTAGGTGCTCACATATGGCACTAGAAGGAGGGTTGAGCCCACAACCACCATTTTCAACAACTTACATGACATAGTTTTCTTGTTTGACTAAAAAAATTTAGCCAAGGGATTTTCATTCTTTATTTCATTTCCTTTTCATCATCAAACTAAATCTCCTCCATAGAATATCTTTGTATTCTTCTTTAGCTTTGCATAATGTCTAGATTTCATGTGATAGGCTACGCAATTCATGTGGAAATGCATAGATCTAGGATTAGGAAATGCACATAAATGATGTGTCTTTACTAACACACAAGGAATGTTTGAATGCTTCACAATTGAGTAATTGACGAATCTTTCAAATTGATTAAATGACGTGTCTTTGCTACCTCACAGGGAATACCCGAAATTGAGTAAATGATTATAAATTAAGAGAAGGAGCTATTCCTTGTTTATGTTTTCTTAACATAGTTTACTCTTTAACTATTCTTACCATAAGCTTTTGTTATGGAGAGAAATTTCCCTTCAAGTTAGGGAAGCCGATTCTTAATAAATTCAAAAACTCTAGAATTTCCTGTAGCTGATTGCAAACCGAAAATTTCAAAGCTTGGCTCTTCTTCAGTTCCAGCGGTGTGCATCATTCTACAAAATGCTTGATGTTTATTTCACACATTGAATGTGCCTTGGTTGTAGGCATCATATCGACTAATCTCGACATCTTGTTGAGGCATCTTGTCAAACAATTTATGAGCCTTAACTACTACAATTTGTGGCTTGTCCATTATTGATCATTGTCTACGTTGTTATAGTTTTCTTTGTGCACATTTCTAGGAGGCGTCATGCCAAATAGAAAAAGCTTTTATGCCTATACACTTTGAATATTTTTGAGGCTTTCTGTAATTCTCATTTCATCATAATATGAAAAAATATGGATGCTAGTCAACGATTTGCAAAATCTGGCTTTACAGGTGCATTTGCTTGTATTAGAAAGTTTCTAAAGCACTCTCAACAGATCCATTTTATGCATTAAAAATTCATTTTCTTTGCATTCCATACGATGGCCTCTCATTCGAGGCATTCTGTCAAATAGTTTGTACACCATATCTATGCTTCCTAAAAGTTTTAAGTAAAAGTATGTGTTTGCCACTTTTCACCTGCCAAATGCGTTAGCTTGAAAGCCTTGTTTTAAAAGAGTTATTGCCATTGGTTTTACACTTACCAATTACATCAGTTTGAAATTTTTTCAAGAATGGTTGGGAAAAGGATTTAGAGCTACCAGTTGCATTGGTTTGAAGGTTCTCTTCTATGGCACTTATGGCGCAACTTTGAAATACATTTGCTTGAATTTTGTTTAAGAAAATACTTTTCAATAAATCAATTTTGAAGTTAAGGAATATGCCTACCACCACATTTTCATGAATATTCTTGGGCCTAAGCCTATGTTCATCGATGACTTTCTTTATTGCGGATTTTTCCTTCGCATCTCCCTCTTTGAGCAGGTGTGAAAGTTTAGCTGCCTTATCATTTTTTATGTACACTATCTCTGTATTATAATCTCTTATTAAATGTGAGCATGTTTGTGAAAGCTAACTTTGATTTTATGGGGTGCATTGAATGGGTATTTGTGCTTACATCATCCTATCAAACATTACATACCTTTTATACCCTCTGTGTTTTGGTCTGATTTTATTGTTTCATTTAGGTTGCATTTTTAGTAGATAAGACATTATGCTATTGAAGTTCACTAATTTTAATGTGGGATAGATATGAGATGTGATTCTGCGTACCTAGCATAGGGAATGTGTGAAAATAGTTGTGGAATTTGATTTTACACTTGGTAGTTGCATCTGTTTGAAAGTTCCTTTATTCCTTTTCAACAAATGTAGTTTGCACATATCCTACAAATCAATGCATTCATAAGATAACATTCCTTTGCTGAAACATCATCATGTCAAACCACTTTTCAATGACTCGCGTTATAATTTTTTAACAAACAATGAACTCTTATTTTCCTTCTTGTGTAATGCACTGCCTTTTCCCGTGAGATTTCAAATTCCTTTCATTATGAAAATTTATGATGGCATTAATCCAAGAAATTCATTTTATTTGCTATCAGTTTTAGGACCATTAATCTTGGCATATGTGGTGTGTACAAGTGGGTAGGATAGTGGAAAATGCATGTGGTTGCTTGGTTTTATTAGTGGCCAACAAAAGTACCTTTTGTCAGTAAAATAGAGTGGACTATCTCGTGCTTAAAAATTATTTGAAATGGTTTGATTCATTTGAAACTTTCTATGGAGATGATTATTTTATGACATTTATTCACTTATAGTTGACATTTTTTTTCTTAAAAGTCACGCATCCATGCTTTTGCAGGCAGCCTCATTAATTGATGTTGCTCATTTATGAATTTTTTTTATTTTAAGCTAAGTGAAGGGGATTTGAAATCTTATTTAAATTTTTGTAAATCTTTATCTATCTCCAAATCAAGACTCTAATTAATGCTTCATTCTATTAGTTTGAAATCATTAAAAAAATATTCCATTATTTGAAGTTAATTAACTTAAAACTCATAGGATTGTCTTTTTTCTTCCTTAATAGGAAAAGCAAGGAGGGAGAATTTTTGTTGGAACCAAACGTTGGAGCATTGGAAACAATCTTGGATGAATCTTGGAGTTGAAGAAAATTGGGCATTGACGATTGAAATTGACTAAGTGTTTTTAAATGCTTTAAAGGGCTTCCATTCTATGCTTTAGTTTTATGTTTTAAATCAACTCACATTATTTTTTGGGCTTTTAAAAAGAACATTTCAATTTTTTCTACAAGGAACTTAAAACAAACTTTAGGACACAAACTTACTAGAGTTGGTTTTCTTGACAAACACCGAACAAGGCTATTTTTCAGCATTTCTTTGAAGCAGTAAAAAGAAGCTTTCCATTATTGCTTTGTTGGATTAAAAAGAACATGTGCTACTTTGTTTTAGTGATTGCTTACTCAAACTAACACAATTGAAAAGATTTTTGTGCTTCTCTTGTGCCTCATGGCAATCTTGAGAATTAGAAGGCTTTTTGGTGGTCTTAGGTTGGGATAAAGTAATTGCCCACATTTCAATTTGGGTTTAAAATTGAACAAAATCTTGTGCGAGTGTGAATGAACCTATTGCATGTGTTCTCCCTTTGTTTCTAAACAAGGGTTGATTGAACTATGAATAAGTTTATTCGATTTTGTTTATCTTAGAGGGCCTATCTTGGGGAAAAAGTACTCACCCAAGGGAATGATTCAACTCCGATAACACCTAAAGCCAAGAGTATTTCTAGCCAGATGTAAGAGTGGGTATTAGAACAAAGGCCAATATCACATGGTTGGCTTCGATGAGAAGGGAAACAATGGTATCTCACTGCGATG
Source organism: Sequoia sempervirens (assembly GCA_007258455.2). Classification (NCBI taxonomy): domain Eukaryota; kingdom Viridiplantae; phylum Streptophyta; class Pinopsida; order Cupressales; family Cupressaceae; genus Sequoia; species Sequoia sempervirens. The sequence goes on along the minus strand of VDFB02073892.1, from coordinate 2,836 downwards.
GGTCAACTCCTATGATGAGAAAGTCCAAATTAAAACCCTTATTGTAGAAAGGTCAAAATCCCTATCTATTTGTTGGTGCAAGAATGGTCATTTTGAAGCTACCCCACACTTTTATAGTTTTTAGTAGAAATGGAAAGTATGGCACAGGAGTTTCATGGGTACTAATACTTGGATGCCCCAAGAAGTGATTATCGTGGATGGGAGCCAGTGGGGTCAAGGATCTAACCATTCGCTAAAAATAAGTGTAGCTGCAGTTGTCCAAGTGGGGACTCAACAAATATAGTATTTCATATCCATAGGATTGTGCTTGTTCTTTGTTACAAAACACTTTTCTTGTTCTTAAACATTGAGAAACAAACATTTAACATTTGTCATCAAAACTTCAAACTCTTTAGGAAGCAAATACAATTGACCAAATTCATGTGTTATTTCTTGCCCTTGGTATTTTATCCTTAGATGTTTCTAAACACTTGGATAAATTATATCTCAATTTTCTTATTAAAGTTAACAATAGGTAACGCTTTACTTGATTTCATCAAAGTTCCATATGATATACCTTGTGGAATGAGAAGAAGTTAAGACATTGGACATCTAGTTTGAAAACCTAATCAAGAAGTGTTTGTGGTAAAACAAAGTCATTAAGCAAAGACTAAAAACAATTGGACCCCACACATGTGTCTCCAATGATTTCAAACAAGATCAAGATGAGGAAACCAAAGGTAAAATATCTTAGTCCGAAAGATCACCAAAAACGTCTCTCAATGCTATACAAATTCAGACGAATACTTCATTTTAACTTTTACAGAAAAGCTTCAAGAAAAAATTCGGGTTTGTACTCATTTTATTATTGTCAAAACCCAAATATTTTTAGGGAGTTTGAGCATCTTGTTTAGAGAAAAACACGTTCTTCAAAACTAAGGTCTAGTAAGCAAGTGTATTTTTAGGTAAACATAGGATCAAAATCAAACCTTCATCCATCTTTGAACATAAAACCAAAATCATTTCATCATCAAATCTTGAAAATCTTGGAAAAATCCTTCATGTTAAACTTTGGGAAAATCATTTGAAACAAATCCAAATCATCTTGTTTGATTAGATGTGTGTAGATGTATCCTTCTCCACATATTTAGTCAAATTATCAAACCTTGTGGACAAAATTTTCCCTTGATAACATCCAACATCTTGGGGTTTAGGAGTTCATAATCCAAAATCAAAGATCCAATAAAAGGTCATCTTGTTTTGTTAGGTGTGTTTAGATGAATCCTTCTTCTCACACTTAGTCAAATTAGCATATTGAGGACAAATTCACTCTAGGACAACATCCAACCTCTTAGAGTTTATGAGTTCACAATCCAAATCCAAATCAAATCGAATCTTATCCCAAATCAACATCAAACATCAAATCCAAGTCCTAAAGTTTAACATCTCCTTCATGATTTCTCAAGAGTTCTAATCATCAATATCATCCATCTTTTACACATCTCCATCATTTCACCTTTGATCCTAAATTTCTTTTGTAATTCTTAAAGTTAGATCAATCCAAATAATTATTAGAGATTCATCTCCCACGCTCTTAAAAATTGATCCCCTATTTTATGGTGCAAACTAGATCGCAACACAAGATGAACATGGAAGCCATCTCCTCCTCATGATTTCTCAAGAGTTCTAATAATTCATATCATCCATCTTTTACACATCTCCATCATTTCACCTTTGATCCTTGAAACATCCTAAATTTTCTCTTTTGTACTTAAAGTTAGATCAATCCAAAGAATTAGAGATTCATCTCCCACATTCTTGAAAATTTATCCCTATTTTATGGTGCAAACTAGATCACAACACAAGATGAACATGTAAGACAACAAAGAAACATCTACTTCAAGTGACTTGAGTCAAACCGCTCCTGAATCCCATTGGGTCTGGAAATCTCATAATTAATCTTCCTCCATTTTCGCAAGACCATCAAGAGGAAGGTGTCCAAATAGAGGATCTTACAAATAATCCCTTTGGAATGTCACAAGAGGAAATCATAGACATAGTTCAAAATCTAGAGAATCATAAGATTATTGACATCATGATGAGACTCAATCCCCCCTATACATGCTCGAATTAGCAAAGCAAGGGGCTAAAATACCTTCTGATTTTGATGTGAGCATGATTGTAGAACCATCTTTTGGGGTCATACCTCCAATTTCATCCACACTCCCCATCTCATATACACCTCCATTCCAAAACATCACTCAAAAAATCCCCCAAATCACATCATCTATTGCTCCAACTCTACCCATTGTTAACAAGGGAAGCACATTTCTTCATGCATTGCAAACACACCCCCTCATAAACAATTAGAATTTGGATGTGAACACCATCTTGGGATAGTCCATACCCCAAAATCCATCACACCCATATGTCCCTCTCACCTTTCATGATCCAAATGACCCATCATCATCATCATCATTTTTTGCAATACCCCAAACCTCTCTCCCCATAAGCTCGCAAGGAGAAGGAGATATATTTGGACCAAGGGGAATCTTTGACACTACATCTTCATCATTTCCTCAAGGGAGATACCCCTCACCACTCCCCCCCTTGCCATCAATATCCACACCACCTCTTAGTTTAGGGCTTCCCCCTTTACCAAGCATCAATCATAGCATCATTCCAAATAGTTCCACCTTGCCATCGATATCACAACAATAAATGGAAACCATCCCGATAATGCAAACCACCACCATCACATCATCAACCACCTCCCTAACATCTCAAAACATGGTCTCTTAAGGACTAGCCACATTAATTGCACCATCCACCACCCAAACCCAAATCATCAACACAA